>VMDO01014346.1:0-54868 GCA_007922755.1 Pedetes capensis | reverse complement strand
AAAACCTGTAAATGGTGGGACCAGGTTTCCAAACTTAGTTATATATGAGCTCTAAACTTGTGATCTTAACCTCCACACCATCTAGCTTCCCTTAAATAAACCTCAAAAGTTTCACTGTGAGTCACATTTGATGTAAAATAGTTATCCATGAAGCTCTTCCTCTTTTAAGTAAGATTTCATTTTAAGATGACACATTTGCTACTACTCACCCTGTGCTTCGGGATTGCCTTGGGAGTGGATTGCCAGGCCCTTCTCCCAAGGGTGAGTAGTATCTGATTAAAATGTTTATCTTTCTGAGCTCTGCAGCTGTAGCCCTGTGGCATCCAATCCCGTCAGATCTCGGAAGCTAAGCAAGGTCTGGCCTGGTTAGTACCTGGATGGGAGACCGCCTGGGAACACCAGAAGCTGTAGGCTTGGGAGAAGGACCTGGCAACCCCCTCCCAAAAATAAATCTGCCATTGAAAACCCTATGAACAGCAGAGAAGCACTGACAATAGTGTTTCCCCTGTTGTACAGAGGGTCGCTATGAGTCGGATACGGGCTCGACGGCACCTAACATCAACAACAACAACAACTAAATATTAATAACTTATCTATGGTATCTGTTTTGTGGAACATGAGCTGGCCTAAAATGACAATCTTCCCTTGCACATCTGCATATTCTCCTTCAGCCCTTAATGCAAGGTAATGTACTTTAAGTATCCTTTTTTACATTGCATAATTAATACATTTTATTTTTTATAGATATCAATGTGGAGATGAAATCAAAGCACTTTTGAAAGATACCTTCTTCACTTTTTAGTCTAACTGTCCCATGAGTAACTGTTTCTATCACAATTTAGCATATCTATTTCCCTCTTTGTTAATGCCTTACCGTAACAGATCACATGGATCCAGAAATGTACAATTTTTTATGGCTGTGTTTTACACACCATAATATTCTGAAGCCTTCATTTTTTTTTTAATCTGATGCCTTGGAATTCTGCTGTTACTGGAAAACACAGTATGACTCATTCTTTTAAGTTGTTGCATAATATTTCATAAGACAAAAATATTAAAATTTATTTAGCTATTCAAAATCCAGAAACAAATAAATTTAAGTTCTTTCCAGAATTTTACTAAGACAATATTGCTGCAGTGAACATTCTTTTTCATGAATCTTTATATACATGTGAGTTATTCAAGCATAGAATTAAGCACAATTTCTGGGTTGTGGAACACATATTAGTCTGAGATGTTTTGTGATAGGAAGTTATAATTGGGTCATAAAGGCTCAGGCAGTAGAGTACATACCTCCTTGATTCTAAAGTTAAGAGTATTTAAAAATAGGCTGGGCGTTTATCTCAGTTGGTAGAGTGCTTGCTGAGCATGCACTGAGGCCCTGGGTGTTTTTCTGAGTCCCAGTGTTTTTCTGATGGAAAAGACACTGTAGTGGGAGTCCAAAGAAGTCCCTCTCTGTTGCTAATTAGGAGGTCTGCAGCATCCCCAGACTCCCTCTTCTCATCCACAGTAATAAGAAATAGGGCTACAAGGTTTCTTAGAAACTTTCCAGATCTACATAGCACATTTTTATTCTTCAGGTATTCAATCACTGAACAAGCATATACAAGGCATATACTATGTTGTTGTTGTTGTTAGGTGCCATTGAGTTGGTATCCAACTCATAGTGACCCTCATAGGGTTTTCAATGGCTGACTGTTTCGGGATTGCCTTGGGAGTGGGTTGTCAGGCCCTTCTCCCATTTTTGCAGTGCTGGGAATCGAACTCGGGACCTCAGAGACTGCAGCGCAGCGCTCTACCAACTGAGCTAAATCCCAGCCCGCATATACTATAAGAATCTATAATACCTGGCTGGAGGTGTAGTTAGTATAGGTAATGGCCAAGCCTGTGGGAGGCCCTGGGTTCAAATTCCAGCACTGGGAAAAAAAAAAAAGAATTTACAATGTTTCTACAAAGAACAAGAAATAATATCAGCAAACAAAAAAAGCAATGTATAAATACATATCATTTATCCAATTTAAAAAAAACAAAAAAAAATACATATCATTTAAACAAATAAAGGTAGGCTACAAAATGTATATTTTCAAAGCTAAAAGAATAAAAAAAAGCCTATCATTTATTTAGTTTTCTTTGTTGTCTGAATAAAGAAGCTGATTATTTTACCTTTATCTACAAATAATAAATACTGCACTATAGTAAAGTCATTATTCACCCTGCTCAGGCAGAGGAAAATGTATTCTAACACAGGCTTATATGTTTCCTGTGGGCCCAAAGCAATAACTTCCTGGAAGAGCTGTGCCCAGCACTGACACCTGGAGTTCTTAGCATTGTTTCTCATGTTCTCCAGATTCTTAGCTCCTCAAATTCTGTCTCAAATCCTATCTGCCCAATTGCTCACCTAAATAGAAGTCCCCCTATCTGCTACATTAACTGTAAAGAGTATATACATTTGCTGAATAAAGAAGGGGTGGCCTATGAGGTAGTACTGAGGAAAGGGTTTCAAGAAGAGACTTGATTTTAATACTCACTGAAGACCAAATAGAAAAGTATAACCTTTTTAACCAAGCTTTAAAGATTCTTCTCTTTGAAATACCACATTCACGCTCATATGTGGGAGCTGAATCAAAATTAAAAGAAGGAAAAAATCCTATACAGAAATCAGAACATAATAAAAAGCTAAAGTCAACTTGCCTGCAGCCGTAGCCCTGTGGCATCCAATCCCGTCAGATCTCAGAAGCTAAGCAGGGTCGGGCCTGGTTAGTACCTGGATGGGAGACCACCTGGGAACACCAGAAGCTGTAGGCTTGGGAGAAGGACCTGGCAACCCCCTCCCAAAAATCAATCTGCCATTGAAAACCCTATGAACAGCACAGAGGCACTGACAATAGTGTTTCGCCTGTTGTACTCAGGGTCACTATGAGTTGGATACCGACTCGATGGCACCTAACAACAACAACAACAAAGTCAACTTAACAGAGAAGGGACAATTTAGGGAGTGGAAAGAAGGAGGGAGGGATCTAGAAAAAGCAAGAAATGAAGGGAGAAGAAGGAAAGGAGAGGAGGAACAAGGAGGAGTGAGGAATGAGAGAAAGGGCAACCTCAAAGTAAACAGGCCAACTTTAATAGCTCGGGAAATTATTATAATAATACCAATAATACCAAAGAATGGTAATAATAGAAATGGACTAGAAAGTTCATGTAATATTACTGACAATGTAAAAAAGATAGATCACTACAGAAAGGTTTCAACCTTAAACATAATTGGGATCCAAGGATGTAAAGAAAAATATTCCCACAAAAAGACATACAAGTGGAAGAGAAGCCTTTGGTAGGAGGGTGGATTGGAGGGAAGAAGTGCACGGTAAGGGGGAACTTAACTATGCAATGTACAATGAAATGCATATATGGAAATGTCACAATGACATGCACATCAGAATGAATCACATTAAGTTGTCCATTAAAAATTTTCCAAAAAAAAAAAAAAAGATTCTTCTCTTTTAACACTGAGCCCATACATCTCTTCATTTAAGCTTTTTTTGAAGTTACAGTAGCTTCAACAGCAGAAGGACTATATGAGGACACAAAAACATGAATCAAAATACAAACAGTGTAAAGTAATTCATAACATTGGCTGTCAGTGAGCTGAAAGGACAGCTAGAAATAAATTATATGGTGTAGTGATATAAAATGCAAAAACCATGTGTCAGTATCAGATCTGCATTTAATATTTACAACACAAATAATGAAAAGCCTAACCAGCACAGAATCATAAATAAGTTCCTATTAGACTTTCCTTCTTAGTTCAATACATTATAGTTTCACTTTAGACAGTATACCCACATGATGTACAAAACTGAAGTACTCACTGAGTAAATGATTTCAAACCGTGATTCATGAAACTTTTATAGGTTTGGTCTTAATTTTCACATCTTTCTTATAAATGTGGAATGAAGTTATCCTACCAATTGTGAATCAGTGTTCCAAAGACCTCTAACTTGCTTCTGTGCTAATAATGAGTTTATTTACACAAAAATAAGATACTCAGTTAGAATTTTATTCACAGCTGAGTCAACCTAAATTAAGTATAATTTCCAACCAATATTACACTTTTGTATTGCATATTTAACCTAGAGTTAGCTTATTGTTAACTCTATGTCAGAGAGACTTAAATGTAGTTTTAATAATGAGCAGAACCAAAGAAAGATGAAATTGCATCTACTGTATTAATTTTTAACTAATCAAAAAGTTAATGGAAAGTTGAAATTAAATATGCTGTCTGATTAATCTACTGTTATCTCAAAATATTAAATTCAGTACACATTCTATTCATAAAATATCTTGACTGATGAAAGAGTATCCCATACAGCAAGACAAGATATAAAAAGAGCAGTAGATGATCTAGTGAATAATTGAACACTTCTCAACTTCATTTAGCCCACACAACTGACCTATTCGGGCAACTTTGACCTGCTACTTTTCTAATAGTTGACTCATTTGTCCAGTTAAAGCTGAAGGAGCCATAGATTATTTTAATTCCCTCACTCTCACAGAGCTAGTGAAAATTAAGGCCAGCCCAGATGACACAGCAAGACTCTACCTCAAAAAGAAAAAAATTTATTTTAGGAACGCTTAATATTGCTGATTGCCTGCAGCCGTAGCCCTGTGGCATCCGATCCCTTCAGATCTCGGAAGCTAAGCAGGGTCGGGCCTGGTTAGTACCTGGATGGGAGACCGCCTGGGAACACCAGAAGCTGTAGGCTTGGGAGAAGGACCTGGCAACCCCCTCCCAAAAATCAATCAGCCATTGAAAACCCTATGAACAGCAGAGAAGCACTGACAATCCTGTTTCCCCTGTTGTACAGAGGGTCGCTATGAGTCGGATACCGACTCGATGGCACCTAACAACAACAACAACAACAATATTGCTGATAAGGATACATAAGCCCTTCTCTAGTAGTGCTTTGGCATGCTTGTCTAACCATTTGCAGTCTGCCTAATGTAAAAGATACTATCGACATTTCTGCTTTCAGGCTAGTAATAATGTTTCTGAGATATACTTTTAAAACCAAGAGTATTAAATATTCTATTAATTCATTCCAAATAATCTTCACTACAGCATAGCTTGTTTGATTTCTGTTTTTTTTTTTTTTTTTTTTTTTTTTTTTTTTTTTTTTTTTTTTTTTTAGTTTTTTTTTGTTGTTGTTGTTGTTGTTGTTGTTTGTAGTACTGGGGACTGAATCCAGGGCCTTGGCACTTGCATGCTCTGCAAGTGCTGGACTACTGAGCTGACCCTCCAGCCCATTTTTTTACTTTTTGAGACAGGGTCTTACTAAATTATGCAGACTGCCTCTGGTCTCGAACTGGCGATCCTCCTGTTTCCGCCTCCCGAGCCGCTGGGATTACAGGCATGCACCACCACGCCCGGCCACCTTGTTTGATTTCTATAGTGTAGTATGTTATGAAATCAAAACATCAGCCCATCAATCTATTTGAGAGATATAGCAAAAAGGAAAATAACAAAAACACTCATGATAGAAGTGGTTTTTTATCTTGATTGATACTGTTCTGTATATATATTTCTCCATATTACTCATTACTTATCAATACTCAGTAGATGAGGATGTTTATCAGCTTTCCATTGTTGTGACAAAATGCCTGAAATAACAACTTAAAAGGAGAAAAGATTTATTTTGTTTCATTGTTTCAGAGGTTTCAGTCCATAGTCACTTGGTCCCATTGCTTTGGACCTGTGGCAAAACAGAACATCATGGCAGAAAGCATGTCATGGAGCAGAGTTGGTCACTTCATGGTAGTCACAAAGCAGAGAGAAAAAGAAAGAGGTTGGGGCATCCCTATACACTCTCAAGGGCATGCCCCCAGTGACCTACCTCTTCCAGCTAGGCCCCACTTCCTAAAACTTCCACCACTTCCCAATAGTGCCATAGCCAAGGACTAAGACTTAAAAACACCAGCCTTTGGGGAACATTTTAGATCCAAACTATAACAATGAATGTGAAAACAGGAAAATAAGATACAACTTGCATAGCCACAAGCAACAAAATGCAAGAATAATATATATTTCTAATTTTTTGTTTAATAACTATATCCTTAAGGTAGTATTTTAGGTCTTGAGATATTTATGAGAACAAAACACACAAAATTTCAGATCTTGTATGATCTCTATACCTGTCTTTACTTGAAGATGTTTATGTGTAATAACATGTTAATATGATTATCAGTTCCTTTATCACAAGCAGTACAAAGTAATTAAGTTATCTACAAATACCATCCATAGCCACAAACAAAGTAGCTATTATAACAACACAGGGTAGCAAAGATGGCTAGTCACATATCTTTCTGTCTAGCCCCCTCTAGCAGGAAATACCACCCCTAGCTTCAACCTTTTTGAAGAATATATTTATAAACATTAGTATGAGAGGCTTTTAGGAAAAATAGACTTTGTACTCAGAATCTAGACATAACATATTTTGGTATAAGAATATCCTTTGCCCTTTGGAATCATTTCCAGTCATTCACATCTGGATGAAATCCACAAACCAACAGGTAGGAGGATTTTTAAACAATTGTTAGGTGCAACTGAGTCAGGTTAAACTTATAGTGACCCTATAAACAACAGAATGAAACTCTCCCCGACACTGTGCCATGCCCTGCATTATGTCAGTGGCTCTCTGCTATTCATAGGGTTTTCAATGGCTGATTGTTTGGGGATCATTTCAGGAGTGGGCTGCCAGATCCTTCCCCATTTTTGCAGTGCAGGGAGATTGAACACAGAGCCTCAGAGAGCCCAGAGCAACACTTTACTACCTAAGCGAAACCCCAGCTCCTTTTAAATAATCTTATTCCTCTATTACATTTTCTCATTCCCCTCTCTATTTTGGAAGCAAATAGAAGAAAACAGAGATTCCCTGCAGTGTAACTAAGTTCTGTTTTTTGAAGAATAACTGCTGAATTCTAAGGAGTCATATTAAAACTGTCAAGGATGACCTACATGATTCTGACTTTAATTTTTTATTATATAAGTATTACCATACTAGTTTCATGAAGACAGTAGAAAATAAACAATACAGAGTCCTGTAATTTATTATCAAAAGGCACAAACTTTTTCTGAGCAGCTACTACATATGTTATACATTATAAGGTTCATAGCAGTAAGAGACAATATTTGCACTCAAAGAATGTGTGTGTATGTCTGTAAGAGGAAGGCATAAACAAAATATACAGAATGATATCACATCTCACACCTATATTCATTGCAACTGACTATTCACACCACTCTTGCTCATGTAGATAGAAAGCTAAAACTTCTTATTTGAAACATAAAGAGTGACAGAAATCATAAAAACATATCTTCATAGCTCAATAAATTCATATTTACTCATTAGAGACACTTGGCACAGTGAAGATTTCTAGGGGCTCCTGCTCGCAAAGGAGATTAAGACATAACATAGAAGAAAACTAGAAAAAAATACAATAAAGGCAAATACACATAGATAACTTGTGGAATTAAAAGAAAAGACATTAAAAGAAAGATTATGCTTGTGTAAGAGAAAAATGGAAGTTATTTTAAACTTGAATCTTGATCTTTGAAATTTTAAAGATTTGGTAGTTGTTTTCAACATTTACATGGTAAGTAATTTAAATTTAATCTCATCTTTCGATTTTCCATTCCAAATCCACCTAAGTTCTTTTCTAGGTTCTCTGACCAAGTCATTTGTATTAAATCTTACTTTATTTTCAGCTTCTTATACTTATCAATGCCTAGTCTGAATAATAACTTGTAATCATAAGGCAAGATGGAAAGGAAAAATCTAACATTGTTAAAGAAAGGTTAAAATTAGAACAACTCTGTAATGACTAATAGAAGGTGAAGAAATTCTCCCAATACTAGCATTTCCCAAGAGACCTTAAGTTTCAATACCAAGAAACTTGAAAACTCTATTCTAACCTCTACATGGAAAAATGATATGATTATAATGGCTAAAATTTTCCAAATCACAGTGTGATGTAGTAGTTAAATTTTTATTTCCATGAAATTACTGGGGCTATTTGAAGAGTGAGTTTATATCCTGGCTGTGCACTAACAAAAGATCCCTGGCTCTGATAGGACTCAAGGTATATCTTGGGCCTGCAATAGATGACCAATTCTGGGCACTTGGCAGGCTACAGTAAGTAATAGAGAATCAGAGCCATCCACTCAGTGGTAGCCCAGAGAAGAACAGAGAATAACTCTGTTTGTTATTGTTTCTCTAACAATTATGAACCACAAGCTTTCTAGAAGGAGAAAAAAAGTCAATTTACCACTGTTTGTATCAGATATATTCACAACAGTTCAGTAAAAATGAAGCTTATTATTTCATTTATCCATGCACTTTTCATTTTGGAAGCTCACTAAAACAAAGTCAATCTCAAAACACACACACACACACACACACACACACACACACACACACACACACAGGAAAATGTGGATGCCAAGAACCAAGAAGATAGAGAAGATATGAGACCAAATAATATTCTCTGCTGCATGTAAATGTGTTACAGAAAAGTACCAGTCCCAATGCTGGAGCTGCACACAAAGCCTAGTCTCAAGGGAGGCCTGATAGTGAGAGGCTGGGAAGACCCTGACCCAGAAATGACTCACTTTAATAACATACTGAGACAGAACCCTGTTTTTAAGAAGAAAACAAGGAAAAGTGGAACAGGAGAAATTTATTTCTAATTCAATTAGTGAATAGCACACTAATAGCAATAGGCTTAGTAATTACCCTCATTTCATAGACTAGATGAAAACAACACAATTGCATGTCCAAATCATTTTCTAAAGTTCCCATTTTTCCACTAATATCTAGAGCCTTATTAGTTTTCTATAACCCTTAGTTGAGGACAGTAGAATATTTGTCCATGCTTAGAATCCAACTGAATCTTTTTTCCCCTAAAGAAGTGGGCTGGGTTTTAGCTCAGTTGGTAGAGTGCTACTCTGCACTCTCTAAGGCCCTGAGTTTCAAAGGGAGATCATCATACTACAGAGGCACCTGCATCTCCATGTTCAATGAAGCACTTTTCACAATAGCAAGGATATGGAATCAACCAAAGTGCCCATCAACAGAAGAATGGATAAAAAAAAAAAAAAAAACTGTGGTACACATACACAATAGAATACTACTCAGCAATCAAAAATTTGAAATAATGCCATTCATAGCAAAATGGATGGAATTGGAGAAAATTATTTTAAGTGAACGAACACAAGCTCAGAAAGAGAAGCACCACATGTTCTCCCTCATATATGGGAGCTGAATCAAAATTATAAGAAGGAAAAAATCCTATACAAAGGTCGGATCATAATAAAAGAAAAAAAACTAAGAATTCTATTATTATAGATGGTCTAGAAAATTCATGTAATAGTTCTGACAAGGTAAAAAGAAAGTTCACTACAGAAAAAGTTTCTGTCTTAAATAGAACTGGAACCCAAGGATTTACAGAAAAATATTACCATAAAAAGACAAGTAAATGGAAGAGAAGTCTTTGATGGGGGGGCGGTGAGGGGAGGAAGTATACAAGAGGGTAAGGGGGAACCTATATGTATAATGTACAACAAAATGCACATATGGAAATGTCACAATGAAAAGTATGTCAGAATGAATCACATTAAGGTATACATTAAAAATTTCCAATAAACAAAGTAAAAGAAAAAAAATTTTTTAATGAAATACATCTATGATTAAACGTGTAAAAAAAAAAAGGCCCTGGGTTTGATACCTAGCACCACAAAAATGGGAAAAAGATGTGGCAATCCACTCCCAAAGCAATCCTGAAAACAATCAGCCATTGAAAATACTATTAACAGCAGAGAAGCATTCACATAGTACTTGTCATGGCACAGTGTTAGGGAGTGTTTCAGGGTCAGTATGAGTTGGACTCCACTTGAGGGCACATAACAACAACAAACAAAATTCTAAAGACTTCAAGCAAAGGATTTTAATGCTTAAATTTAACTGAGCTGCACCCCTAGCCCATTTTTTACTGTTTTATCTTGAGACAGGGTCTTGCTAAGTTATACAGGGTGCCCCTGGCCTCAAACTTGCAATCCTCCTGCCTCTGCCTCTCTAGTGGCTGAGATTACAGGCATGGGCCTCAATGCCTGGCTAAAATCTGTTTTTAGTAATCTCAGAAAGAGGCTGGTTGTATTATCTTTCTATGTACAATGCTTTTTCTTTGCACCTCTCTAAATGAGAAGCAACTAGTCATGTTTAACATATGGTATTTACTTGATGTAGCTTCCTGCATTAGAATAATTCAGATTTCTACAAGCTGAGCCATGAAGAGGCTGTCACTTTATTTTCAGGAATTATATTTATCATTTGCAACCTGATTGTAATACATGAGGCTTAGAGAAAACACTAGAGAATAATTTTGTATTTTGTTGTAGAGTAGTTTTTATTAGAAACTGACACCTGTCAAATTTTAAAATTAGACTGAATGATCAAATATATTTTATAAATAGTATTTTGCTTTGCTACTAATTATTTATTAGTGTTCATTCAACTTAACAAATAGTTACTGAGTGATTGATAGTATGTGAAGACCCATTAAGATGAGTAGTACACAAATTCCCACTCTAGACGAGGCTATAAATGTTTTTGTTGTTATTGTTAGGTGCCGTCAAGTCAGGTCCTATTCGTAGCAACCTTATGTACAGTGGAACGAACCACTCCCCAATTCTGTACCAAGCACACGATCTTATTTATGTTTAAGCCCATTGTTTCAGACACTGTGTCAATCCACATAGTGGAGGGTTTTCCTTTTCTCGGCTGACCTGCCACTCTTCCAAACATTATGTCTTTCTCCAAGGATTGGTCCCTCCTGACAACATGTCAAAAAATACATCGTAAGATGCAGTCTAGCCATCCTTGCTTCCAAGGAGCACTCTGGTTGTACTTCTTCTAGGACAGATCTGTTGGCTCTTTTGGAAGTCCATGGTATATTAAATATTCATCTCCAGCGCCATAATTCAAAAGCATCAATTCTTCTGTCTCCCTTATTCAATGTCCACCTTTGACAAAAATATGATGTGACTGAAAATACCATGGCATGAGTCAGGTGGACCTTAGACTTCAATGTGACATCTTTACTTTTCAATACTTTAAAGAGATCTTTTGCCACAACTTTTCCCAAAGCAAAGCGTCTTTTGATTTCTTGACTGCTGCTTCCATGGGTGTTGATTGTAAAACAAGTGAAGCAAAATCTTGGACAGTCTCAATCTTTTCTCCATTTACTGTGAAGTTGCATACTGACCCAGTTGTAAGGATTTCATTTTTGTTGATATTGATCCACAATCCATACTGAAGGCTCTGTTCTTTGATCTCCATCAATAAATGTTTCAAATATTCACTTTCAGCAAGCAGAATTGTGTCATGTGCATAACACAGGTTGTTAATGAGTCTTCCTCCAATTCTGATGCCATGTTCTTCTTCATAAAGTCCAGCTTCTTAGATTATTTGCTTGGCATAGAAATTGAAGAGATATGGTGAAAGGATACAGCCCTGATGCACACTTTTCTCAATTTTAAACCAAGTGGTATTTCCTTGTTCTGTTCAAATGACTGCCTCCTGGTCCATGTACACATTCTTCATTAATACAATTAGGTGCTCTGGTATTCACATTCTTCACAGTGTTATCCATAATTTGTTATGATCCACACAGTCAACTGCCTTGCACAGTTGATATAACATAGATAGACATCTTTCTGATATTCTCTTTTTGGCTAGTATCAATCTGACATCAACAATGATGTCCTTGTTTCCCTGCCCTCTTCTGGATCCTGCTTGATTTTCTGGCACTTCCTTGTCTATATACTGCTGCAATTGCTTTTGAATGATCTTTAGTAAAATTTTGCTTGCATGTGATATTAATGATATCATTCAGTGGTTTCCACATTCAGTTGGATCCCCTTTCTTGGGAATAGGCACAAATATGGATCTCTTACAGTCAGTTGTTCAGGTAACTGTTTTCCAAATCTTTTGTCATAAACATGTTAGTACATCCAGTACACATCTGTTTGTTGAAACATCTTTACTGGTATTCCATCAATTCCTGGAGCCTTGTTTTTCGCCAATTCTTTTAAGGCAGCTTCTACTTCACCTTCAATACCACTGGTTACTCATCATATGTAACCTCTTGAAACAGTTGGTCATCTACCAATTCTTTTTTGTATAATGACTCTATATATTCCTTCCATATTCTTTTGATGTTTCCTGCATCATTAAAATTTTCCCTATAGAATCTTTCACTATTGAAACTTGAGGCTTGAATTTTAACAGAGAAACACTGTCAGATGTAGTGCCAGAAAATGAACCTCCAGGTCTGAAGGCACTCAAAAGACTATGGGGAAGAGTTGCCTTCTCAAAGTAGAGTCTACTTTAATGAAGGAAACAGAGTAAAGCCCCAGGAACCTCTATTTGCTGATGTGGCATGACTCAACATGAGGAGAAACAACTGTAAATATGCATTTATAATTAGAAACATGGAATGTACATAGTATTAATCTAGGACAATCAGAAATCATTAAAAGAGATGGAGAATATAAACACTGACATTCTAGGCATCAGTGAACAAAAATGGACTGGCATGGACCACTTTGAGTCAGATAATCATGTGGTCTACTATGCTGGGAATGATAAACTAAAGAGAAATGGGGTTGCATTCATCATCATAAAAGACATCTCAATGTGGTCAGTGATAGAATAATATCCATATACCTACAACAAAGGCCAGTTAATATGAATATTAATCAAATTTACTCACCAACCACTAAGGCCACAAATGATGATAGGGAAGACTTCTACCAGCTTCTGCAATCTGAAATAGATCAAACATGCAATCAGCATGTACTGATAATTACTGTTGAATGGAATGCAAAAGTTGGAAACAAAGAAGAAGGCTCAGTAGTCAGAAAATGTGGCCTTGGTGAAAGAAACAATGCCAGAGATCACATGATAGAATTTTGTCAAACCAATGACCTTTTCATAGCTAATACATTTTTTCATAAACATAAATAGTAGCTGTATACATGGACTTCACCAGATGGAACATACAGGAACCAAATTGACTACATTTGTGGAAACAGATGATGGAAAAGCTCCATATCAAATGTTAGAACAAGATCAGGAGTTGATTTTGGAACAGACCATCAATTGCTCATATGCAAGTTCAAACTTAAACTGAAGAAAATTAGAACAAGTATACTAGAGCCAAGGTGTGACCACTTGAGTCCACAGACCACCTCAAGAACAGGTTTAGTGCATTAGACGCAAATGATAGGAGACTGTCAGATGACTTGTGGCATGACATCAAAGATATCATTCACTAGGAAAGCAAAAGGATATTTAAAAGACAGGAAAAAAAAGAAAAGACCAAATTATATGTCAAAAGAGACTCTGAAACTTGCCCTCGAATGTCCAGCAGCTAAACTAAAAGGAAGACAGGATGAAGTTAAGGAACTAAACAGAAGATTTCAAAAGGCAGCTCAAGAAGATAAAATCAGATATTTTAACCACATGTGCAAAGAGCTGGAGACAAAAAAACAAAAGGGAAGAACATACTATAAATGTAGTACAGAAATAAAATACTTCATGTATTCTTGTAATAGAAGATAGAATAAAAGAAATGGCATGAAAAATTTAAAAAGGGGATGAAAGTTCGATGAGGAAAAAGCTCTAAAGAATCTGATGTCACCAGGAAGGTCTTCACAGAGAGGTTTGAAGTTGAATCGTGATGAACAGGCCTGTGATATAGAATATTCCAAGCAAATAGAACACAAAGACAAAGGTAGGAAGATAGAAAGGCAATGCTATATAAACACATTAGTGAAAAGTTTTATTAGGCTAAAATAATTAGGAACAAAACCTGGGGAAGTAGGCTGTAGGTAATATGGTAGCCTTGAATTCCTAACTTTATTCTGAAATAATGAGGAATTATGGAAAGGGTCTGAGCAAGGTCGTGTGATATAAGACCTTGCCACCAGAAGACTGAAATCATCAACTGTGTACAACATGAGAGAAGAGTCAGTAGGCTCTGTGAGCCTAGACAAGCAGTAACAGAGACCAAGGTAGTGCAGTGACTTTGGAAATGAGAAAGATGGAAAGGATTAGACAGAGGGAACCTGGACAACTATGCAAACAATTTAATGTAGGAAAAGGAAAAGACAAAATAACAGTTTGGCATCTATGTGGCTAGAAAATTAGAATTATAATTTGTCACAACAAATAAGTCCAGAGGAAAATTCATTTTGTATGAGAAATTAATGAATTTCTGTTTGACCAAATAATATTTAAAATGCTAATAACAAGGACAGGCCAAAAAATTGTAATAACCTTTTTTTTTCATGAAATAGTAAATTTGCCACTTTGAAGCATTTTATGTGATGCTAACTCATGTACCAAATCCTGAGAAAATGTCTTGATTGGACACTGATTTTGGCCATAGCTCCCAGGTCTCATTTCATTCACATTTGCAATAGAGCTCATTGTCCTGGCTCTTACCATTCTATCCACATACCCTTTAACTTAAACAGCATCTGTTAATTTTTCATCAATTGGGCTTCCTCTTACATTAAAAATACTCAAAATAATCCTAGCCTACTGAGTCTTACCCCTTCATCTTAAAGCTTACTAAGTTCTATTTTTCTCCTATTCTCTTCTCTGTTTCTCTTTAACTACTTTTTTTTAAGTGTAAGTTCCTCCACTTATAATGGGAATAAATCATTCCATTTCTGTCAGTGCTGGTTTCTGTACATTTCTTTTTTCACCAATATATGAGACCAAATAGGTGCTATTTTTTCAAGATTGATCTGGATTTGATTTTACTAACTCACAAATCTGAAAATCTTTATCATTTTTGTCCCCCGAATCTTTTTTGAAGAATGGTGTCACTAATTACTACAAACACCAAAGAAAAATACAATATATGATCAAAATCAATCTAAATTCAAGGTTCATAGTGAAGATCTTGTCACTTGCTTCATCTTTGATATTTCTCCAATACTGTTTCCCTAAGTTATTCCACCATGAATTTCTTTACCTAAAAATAATATAGGTCAGGTTTTAATGTTATTTTACTCTCTAGAATTGATCACTTGCAATATACTTATGATGTTTTTGGCTAAATTTCCTAATCACCCATGGGTCACTTCAGCCTTTATGCACCCACAGTATATTTTACATAACCCCATAGAGAATGTTATAGTCAATCATATGTCTTCTCATCATATTATGAGATATTGAATACAGTGACAATCCCAATATAATACTTACAAGCCTCATGTCTGCCAGTATGCCTGACACATAGTAAGTAGGGCAATGTTTAATAAAGAAGTACACAAAGAAGGCCAGGGATGTAGATCAGTGGTAGAGTGCTAGTCTAACATGTGCAAAGTCCTGGATTTAATCCTTATCACCACAAAAAATATAAAATCTTATACACACAGATACAAGAAAAATTATTGTATGAATGCTAAAGATAGACCTAATGGTAATTTAGACACCCTTTAGAAGCATCATGCTTAAAATGTCATATCTCTGTCCTTGATTATCATTGTTTATGGCAGTTTGTAGCTTTACACATAAAGCCAAGTAACTTAGAATTAATTTAAAACTACATCACATAATATATCATATGCTTAACAAAATTAAGCATATGTTTTATGATATGTTCAATGTATTCTTTTCAACAAAGAAAGACTGTCAGTAATGTTTCTTTACCTTAAATCAAATTTGCTGTCTTCTATCATGTTACTTTGCTAACATTTTTTTCTGGTTAGGAAAATAATGTTATTCATGACAAAAGACTTAAAAAACACCCAAAAGCATAGTAAAGAAAAAAATCATAATTCTATAGTCCAGAAATTTCAATACTACCTTTCGGTGTATTTTCCGCATATTTTTACATGGAATCATAATTTTCCTACAGCTTTATACACTGGTCAGTTTTTTCATTTAACATCATACTATGATCATATTCTATGTTATTAAGATTTTTTAGAGACTATCTTTACAGCTGTATATTGCTCCCATTGAAAACAGTGTCATAGATTTTTAGCCTATCTCTTTGTATATTAGGTATTTGGATAAGGTCTAAATTTGTAAGCTTATACACAGGGTTACAAGAAACATCTCTGTAATGAAATGGTTATCAAGTAAATAACTGTGTAACCCTCTACCAAATTGTTATGTTATTGAATTTAATATTCATGATATAATTACCCAAATTTTATAGGTAAGAAATAGGTTCAATGACAAGGAAAAAGTAACTTATCCTAACTCACACGATAAGGAAGTAGTAGAAGAGATATTTAAACCACATCTTGTCTGATGTCCCAGCTTTTCTTTGACCAGTAAAATCACACCTTTGTTGGACCTTTACAATGAAATTCAAGAAAGCAAATTATTGAGTCAAAAAGAACCACCCCTGTAAAATGCTGTGAGCATATTTAAGAATGTGTGTGTCTCTCTGTAACCTAAGTAGCATTTAGAGTAATTAGGTTTTATTTATTTATTTATTTATTTATTTATTTATTTATTTATTTTTGTGGTACTGGGGGTTGAACCCAGGGCCTTGTACTTGCATGTTTTGCAAGTGCTGTACCACTGAGCTGCACCCTGAGCCCTTTTTCTTTTTTTTTACTTTTATGAGACAGGGTCTCGCTAAATTATGCAGACTGACTCTGGTCTCCAGTTTGGGATCCTCCTGTTTCTGTCTCGCAAGCCACTGGGATTACAGGTATGTGCCACCGAATCCGGCTAGTAATTAGGTTTTAAATCTTTGCCATTTTTAGAAAATAAAATTCTAACTCTTATTTGTTATTGTTGTTGGGTACTGTCATGTTGGACCTGACTCATAATGACCCTATATATAGCAGAACAAAACACTACCCGGTGCTGCCATGCACATAATCTTTTTATGTTTCAGCCCAATGTTACAGCCACTATGTTTTTTGTTTTTGTTTTTGATTTTCATTTTGGGTCATGCCACATTAGCAAATGGAGGTCCAGGAGCTTTACTCCACTCCCATAATTAAGGTTGACTCTACTTTGAGGGGGGCTGGGATTTAGCTCAGTTGGTAGAGCGCTGCGCTGCAGTCTCTGAGGTCCCGAGTTCAATTCCCAGCACCACAAAACTGGGAGAAGGGCCTGGCAATCCACTCCCAAGGCAATCCCAAAACAGTCAGCCATTGAAAACCCTATGAGCGTCGCTGAATCGGATACCGACTTGACGGCACCTAACAACAACAACAACAACAACAACAACTACTTTGAGGAGGCAACTTTTCCCCAGTCATTTCATGAATGCCTTCCAGAGTGGGCAGGGGGCATTATAACTGTCAGTGCTTCTCTGCTATTCATAGGGCTTTCAATGGTTAAATGTCTGGGGATTGAGCTTCTGGGTCCTTCTCCCTAATCTGTCTTAGTCTGGAAGCTCAGCTGAAACCTGTCCACCATGCGTGGCCCTGCTAGTATTTGAAATACCGGTGGCATAGCTTTCAGCTTCACAGCAACATTCAAGCACCACAGCACTACAAGCTGACAAACATGTGGGGAATAGTTAATAATACTGTATTCTATACTTTTAAAAAGCTAGAAGAGAAGACTTTGAGTGTTCATACCACAAAGAAATGATAAAGATTTGAGGTGATGGATATGCTTATTTCTTTTTTTAACACTAAATTTAGTCAGGGACCCTTGAAAGGTATATGAGGTCAAACTCCTAAGTCTTACAGCTTCCTTTTAGGAATGTGATGTTGTAGAGAGTTTGTTTCAGTTTCCAAAGAAAAAGGAATACTAGAATTATACTCTAATATATTTGGATTTCAAGGACATCCTAAATTTAAAAGAGAAAGAATAAATATTGCATGACCTCACTTAGATGTAGAATCTAAAACAGTTGCTGTCATAGAAGCAGAGAATAGAATAATGGTTACCACAGCTTGGAAGGGAAGGAGATGGGACAGGTATAGATGTTGAACAATGGCTACAAAGTTACAATTACATAGGAGGAACAAATTCTGGCATTCTGTTTCACAGAAAGGTGACCAAGTTGTTAGGTACCCTCAAGTCTGGTCCAATTCATAGTGGCTCTAAGTATTACAAAATGAAACACTACACAATATTGTATCTTGCACACGTTCTTTTAATGTTTGAGCCCAATGTTGTAGCAACTATGTTTCTTCTCATTTTGAGTCATGCCACATCAACAAAAGGAGGTACCAGGGGATTGATTCTACTCTGAGGATGCAACTCTTCCCCAGTCATCTTTTGAATGCCTTCCAGCCTAGGGGGCTCATTTTCTGGCACTATATTTGATAGTGCTTCTCTCCTATTCATAGGGTTTTCAATGGCTAATTGTTTCAGGAGTGGGCTGCCAGCTCCTCTTCCCTAGTCTGTCTTAGCCTGGAAGCTCAGCTGAAAACTGTCCACCATGGGTGATCCTAATGGTATCTGAAATACTGCTGGCATACCTTTCAGCATCATAGCAATTCACAAGCACTCCCAGCACAACAAGCTGACAGACATGTTGGGGAACTCTTATTTAGCATGCTTTTATTTAATTATGTTGTTGCTGTTGTTAGGTGCCGTTGAGTCAGTATCTGACACATAGCGACCTTCATAGGGTTTTCAATGGCTGACTGTTTCAGAATTGCCTTGGGAGTGGATTGCCAGGTCCTTATTTAATTATAAGTAAAGTTAACTAAAAACTTGTTAACAAGTTTCTTATATCTGTAATCATTCCCATTTCTTCTTTGACAATTCCATGTTTATATACTTTTTGTCATTTTTCTATTATAGTCTTTGTATTTTTAATTGATTTGTGTGACTTCTGTATACTAAGAATATTATATTCATATTTATAGTCATTTACTAGTTTAGAAATTATTGCTTCATTTTTTAACATATAAAAATTCATATGTTTTAGAGTTAATTCTCTCATTTTATTTCTGACTTCTGTATGTGTAAAAATATTTTTATTTAACTATTATGTGACTATTTCTTTACAAATATTCAGTGATTTTTCTTAACAAAATTTATTTTACTTATCATTTTCATAACAACATATTTTAGGCATACAAAAAACATATCAAAAGATATAGCTATACAAAGCTGCAATGCAGCTTAAGAAAATAAAACATTACTAACACAACTGATGGGAGAAGGGCCTGGCAATCCACTCCCAAGGCAATCCCGAAGCACTCAGCCATTGAAAACCCTATGAAGTTCGCTATGAGTCAGATACCAACTCGACGGCACCTAACAACAACAACAACACAACTGAAGCCTCCTGTGTAACCCTCCTCATTGCATTCCCCTTTCTTCTCTGTAGAGGTTACTTCAGTGCTTAATTTGGCACTAGCATTCCTAATATGTTCTATCCATATATTTTTATATACTATCATTTTACATTTATGCAATTTTTACATATATGTCATTCCTTTGGGTATATAATTTGTTCCACTATTATTTTTTACAGTTCTCTCATGAACACTACCATACTTATGAATTCTCTGAAGATCATTTTATTAATTCGAAATGTTGTGAGATTTATCTATATTGATACAAATAATTATTAACTCATTTCCTAACAAATTATGTAATTAAAAAGTTCAATGAAGATTAAAAAAAAAAACTCATGTTTTATCTTGGCTTGCCCCACAAACAGATCCTGAAATGAAGTTTTAAGTGTAATGGTTTATCTGCACAATTCGAGAAACCTTAGCAGAGGAGTTGAAAAGGGAAGGCAAAACAACCATTCAAATGTGCATTATGGCCTGGGTGGTGGTGCCCACTTGTAATCCCAATGACTCTGGGTAGGGGGAAGAGCCAGGAAGATTGCAAGTTCAAGGCTAGAGGCAGCCTGGATAATTTAGCAAGACCCTGACTCAAGATAAAAAAATACAAAATGGGTTAGGGGTGCAGTCCGGTGGTAAAGCACTTGCAAAATACGTGTGAAGCCCTGGGTTCAACCCCCAAGTACCAAAAAAGAAAAGAAAAAAACACTACATTATGAACCCAGCCATGAATTGTAAGGCACATCCTTCCCCAACTCCTCCAGTCATTTGAAGGCTCCTCCTCAAGTATGTTAAATCCTTTAGTTTTTCTGATCTGCAAAACACACTGGAGAGAAACGTCTTCTTAATCCCACAAACAGCCCAAGCACAGGGTTTCAGATAGCAGAATTTAGAAGTCTTTGGAGTTACCAAAATATCATGATCAAAGGAATATTGACATAATCAGTGACACATGCTTGTAATACCAACAACTCAGGAGTTGGAGGCAGGATGATTATGAGTTTGAGGCATCACTTAGGGAGATCATCAAAATAAATTCAAATAAAAAATTGCATAGTATGTGTGAGGTCCTAGGTACACATTGCTAGGAACATTGTAAATTGCCAGAATTATTTTGGAAAGAAATTTAACATGATATATCAAGAGCTTTAGAAATGTTAAACTAAGGTAAATTCCACAAAAACAATTATGTGTATATCCATCACAATGTTATTTATCATAGTAAAATAAGAAATGATCTAAGTGTCCAAAAATATAATAATTAGAAAAATTATGTATGTCTGCTGCTTAATATTTTACCTTGAAAGTTGAGATTTATGAGAATTATACAGCTATGTAAGAAAAGAAGGAAGAAAGAGAGGAAGGAGGGAAGGAAGGAAGGAGGAAAGAAAGGAAGGAGGAAGAAAGGGAATATTTCAAAATGGTAATAACATAATTATGCTGTGGTAGGCATATGTAGTTAGCTTTATATTGAAAATAATGCAATTTTATAGGAAGGTTAGCATTCCTAGTATAAAAATCACCCCAAAATATTTTAATAATAATACAGGATTGTTTGTTGTTAGGTGCCTTTGAGTAGGTTCCAGCTCTGAGTGACCCTATGTACAATGGAATAAACACTCTGATTTTAAGCCTAGCACTCAATCTTTTCCATAGTTAAACCCTTTGTTGCAGACACTGTGTCAACCCATCTAGTTGAGGGTCTTCCTTTTTATCATTGATCTGTCGCTTTTCCAAACATGATGTCCTTCTCCTGGGATTGGTCCCTCCTGATTACATGTCCAAAATATATCAGATGCAGTCTAGCCATCCTTGCTTCCAAGGAGCACTCTGGTTGCACTTTTTCTAGGACAGATCTGTTGGTTCTTTTGGCAGTCCATGGTATATTCAATGTTGGTTTCCAGCACGATAATTCAAAAGCATCAATTCTTCTCCTGTCTCCCTTATTCAATGTCCAGCTTTCAAGACCATATGATATGACTGAAAATACCATGGCAGGTGCACTTTCATCTTCAATATAGTATCTTTACTTTTCAATACTTTAAAGAGGTCTTTTGCAACTGCTTTTCCCAATGCAATGCATCTTTTGTTTTCTTAAATGCTGCCTCCATGGGTGTTGATTCAATCTTTTTCCATTTATCATGAAGTTGCTTATCAACCCAGTTGTAAGAATTTTTGTATTGTTGATGTTGAGGAGTGATCCATACTGAAGACAGAGTTCTTTGATCTTCATCAGTAAATGTTTCTAATCCTCTTCACGTTCAGCAAGCAGAGTTGTATGATCTGCAGAATGTAAATTGTTAATGAGTCTTCCTCCAATCCTGATACCATTTTCTTCTGCATAAAGTCTAGCTTCTTAGATTATTTGCTCAGTATAGAGACTAAACAGGTACAGTTAAAGGGTAAAGCCCTAACATCCACCTTTCTCCATTTTAAACCAGGTGGTGTTTCCTTGTTCTATTTGAATGACTGCCTCCTGGTCCATGTACAGATTCCGAATGAGTACAACTAAGTGTTCTGGTATTCTTATTCTTTGCAATGTTTTCCGTAATTTATTATGATCCACAGTCAAATCCCTTTGCATAGTCAATAACACATAGACACCTTTCTGTTATTCTCTAATTTTGGTTAATATACATCTGATATCACCAAGGATGTCTCTGGTTCCATACCCTTTACTGAATCTGGCTTTTTTTTTCCCCAGTAGTTCCCTATGTATATACTGCTGCAGTCATTTTTGAATCATCTTTAGCAAAACTTTGCTTGCATATGATATTAGTAATATTAGATCATTTCCACATTTGGTTGGACCCCCTTTCTTGGGAATAGCCACAAATATGGATCTCTTCCAGTCAGTTGGTCAGGTAGCTGTTTTCCAAATCTCTCCGGTGCTCCACCTGCTTGTTTAAACATCTCTGTTGGTATTCTATCAATACTTGGGGCCTTATGTTTTGCCAATTCCTACAAGGCAGCTTCCATTTCATCCTTCGGTACCATTTTTTCCTTATTATATGCAACCTCTTAAAATGGTTAGTCATCTACCAATTCTTTTTGATATAATGACTCTGCATATTCCCATCATCTTCTCTTGATGTTACCTGAATTATTTAATATTTTCCCAGGTAGAATGCTTCTGTACTGCTTGAATTTTTTCAATTTCTTAAGCTTGAGAAAAACTGTGTTCTTCCTATTAGCATAACTTTCAGCATCATAGCAACATGAAAGCCCCCACTTTTTGGCAAACTGACAAACATCTGGGGGAATAATCCCTGATACCTATGTATAATTTTTGAGTTTATATATAAAACCTTACTTTGCTATTTTGTGAAAATAGTTGAGTTAGTATTAATGCCCTTAATTTACAGATGAGTTAACTAGGCTCAAAAGGGCCCAAATCACTAGCAAGAAATGGAATTTCTGATTTGACCATATTGTTTCTGATTCATGACCTAGTCTTCATGACAGAGTTAATTATCTATTGTGTTTGCTTCTCTAGTACTCTTTTTATAATAACTGGTTTTCTTTTAATTTTCAAGGACCTCTCCATCTTTTCATTTCCGAGAATAGGTGGTAGGCCCAATCCTGTCTAGTAAGAGTCCAATACACAGTGATAGGTACAGGGCTAGTCATGTGAGTCAAGTTAAATCAATAAAAATTAACCCAGGAATTTTGCTGTGAATTTGGGAAAAGAGATGATGCCTGTTTTCTATTGTTACAACAAAATACCTGGAGCTGGGCACTTTATAAATAATGTATGCTTATTTAGGCTTACTATGTAGGTTCTGGGGATTAAAAGAGTGATGTCAAAAAATACTCGACTCTGGTGGGACCCTCATGGCTACATCATGGTATAGCTGATGGCATCATGTTGGAAGCATGTGCAAGAGAGACAGATCACATAGTGAGAGGAAGCCAGAGAAATTCAGGGGCCAGGCTCACTCTCTTAACAAAATACACTCTCAGAAAAACTAACCAGGGTCCCACAAGAACTACATTAATCTCTTCTGAGGGTGATGATCTTCATGGCCTAATTTCTTCCCATTGCACCATCCATCTTAAAGGTTCTACCACCTTCAACATCACCACATGGGGACGAAGATTCTAGTACATGAACTTTTGGGCAACATTCTCAAAACATATCCAAAACCATAACAGATGGTTTCTTCTGGGTTTCTTCTACCAAACTGGTAGAATATGGATATTGATAGAAGATAGAAAGCCTAGAGTTTTCCATGGTTATGTTTGACAGCTCATAAGAGATTCTATCTGAGGAAAGAAATTAGAAGAAAACAGAGCTGGAATTTCAGAGGAATAGATTTTTGATGACATTGTTAAAGCACTCAGATATTCAGATCAGGCCATGCCTTTAGCAAATGTCTACCATCGGCCTTTTCAGATCTGTGAACCAATTAATACCTTTTTCTTGTTTTCCACCTAAAAACATCCTGGCTAATGTGGAAGAAAGTTATTTTTGACAAATCTTGAAATTCTGAGTTGGCTAAGTTGAAGTGGGCTACAAGGTAGTGACTATTCCTGCACTAGTTAGAAAGTAGTTCATCTGTGGTATATGGTGGGAAAGCAGATGGTTAACTATTATTTGTTATGCCTATAGACTTAGGTTATGTGTTCTGCTGAGGCTAGAACTTTAGGAAACTTAGTAGAAAAAGGTCAGGTTGCTGGACTATCTCTCAAGATTGCTTGTTTAAAAGCAAAGGGAAAAGAAAATACAACCTTTCTAATTTGTGTCTAACAGTCCAAGAGAGCTGAGATTCAAATAGTCATGAGCTTTGAAAATTGAAAAAGGAAAATTCTTCATTCCAAGACAAACTTTGTGAAAAGAAAGCCAGTGAGGCCGGATAATAACAAATAAGAATAGGATCTAGGAGAAGCTATGATATGATTCCCAGGCCTCTTCCAAAGAAATATAAATGCTATTCCCTGCCTGAAAACATCAGGATATTTTAGGTGAAAACAACAGAAACTCAATCTAATTATCTTAATTAAAAAACAGTGGAAAGACCTGTCCCTGTCCTGGCTACCTAGAGATATGGTGAAGATTAATTATCACTCTCAGTTCCAACCAACTGTTCTGTACCACCATAAACCTTTAAGCTAAGAGCTGAAATATAGCTAGAGCTTTGAGGCTTACTGCTAAGAAACAGAAAACACAGACTCTCTCAAGACTATGACTCAACATGATCTCAGGTTCCAGTTACCGGTCTAGGGCATTAACCAAATGCTAATTAACTGGATGCCTTCCAAGGTTTTAAGAAAGTTTTCCTTCCACAGAAACCTCAAGCCTGGCAAGCAAGTGCTTAAAATTTTTCAGTCCTTAAGTATTCCTTACGCCACCAAAGTTTCATTAATAGGCAGTGGACTGTGAACATGATGTTGTTGTTGTTGTTGTTGGGTGCCATCGAGTCGGTATCCGACTCATAGCGACCCTCATAGGGTTTTCAATGGCTGAGTGCTTCGGGATTGCCTTGGGAGTGGATTGCCAGGTCCTTCTCCCATTTTTGTGGTGCTGGGAATTGAACTCGGGACCTCCGAGACGGCAACGCAGCGCTCTACCAACTGAGCTAAATCCCAGCCCTGTGAACATGATAGCCATCACAAAAAGGGGGCCTTCAAAATTCACTATCAAATGTGGCCACAAAAAGACAATTATCAAGTTTTTTTTTTTTTTTTTCAGTACTGGAGGGTTGAAGCCAGGGCCTCATACATGCTAAGCAAATGATCTATCATTGTTTTGTACCACCAGTCCTTTTCTCTTCATTTATTTTGAGACAAAGTATCGCTGATTTGTGCAGGCTGCCCGTAGCCTCAAACTTGTCATCCTCCTGCCTCAGCCTCCCAAGTCACTGCAACTATAGGTATACCCTACACTTACAGCTCAAGTAAAATCTTTCAAGAGGCAGACTGATTAACAGCTCACTGTCCTTCCAGAAGAATTGCAATCCTTGCTGAGTAGAACCCCTATTTGTTAGTTTTTCTCCTCTTCCCACTTCCAAATGAAGACTGTATTGAAATGATATTACATTTTATTTTTTCCACCATTGTCTACTATGTTTGTTGCATATGGGTTAGAAAAATATACTACTTAGTTATAGACTGCTGTACCATAAGAAGCTACATCCTAGGCTGACAGAGAGACAACCATAGAGCAAAGATCCTGGTGTAGACATAGGTAGAGTAACCATTTAAAACATATTTGTATGTTTTAAAGAGGAAGTGGCAGTGGTTTTTTTGTTGTGCATGAAATAGTTACATTATGTTACAATGGATGCACTAAGATAAATATGTTGCTGTTGTTAGGTGTCGATGAGTCAGTGTCCAACTCATAGTGACCCTACGTACAACAGGCAAAATGCTACTGTCATTATTTCTCAGCTATTCACAGGATTTTCAATGGTGTATTGATTTTCGGGAGTGGGTTGTCGCATCCTTCTCCCAAGCCTACAGTATCTGGTGTTACCAGGCAGCCTCCCATCCAAGTACTAACCACGCTCCGCCTTGTTTAGCTTCTGAGATCTGACAGGGTTAGACACCACAATGCTACAGCTGCATGCAAAGAGAAATATAGAGATGCATAAGTTAAAAGAAATTATATGTGTTTGCTGAATACAATGGAACGATAATAGATATGTATTGATTTTATGTACCAAGCATCGTAGCAACAAAATACCTTTTCTCCCTGTAGACTTTTCTCTTTCTAAATACATGAGGTTTAGATGGGCTGTCCTAGGTTTTGGGGCATACTCTGACCTTACCAGTTACAATTTGAATCCACAATTACTGCTTCATATATGAGCACCTGATCAAAGGTACATCAACCAAATCCACCAAAGACTTTCGTAAAAGTGTTTCACTAGAATAACTAAACCTTTATAATATAAGCCTAGAACTGCCAGTATTTGTCTTTGCACCACTTTCAGAGCTTCTAAGAATGAAACCAGCCAAGAAAGCAGAGCTGAAAGGCATGCTGAGAGAGATTCTTGATAACATTGCATGAGCTCCTAAATTCAGCCATGCTTGAACTTGTACTTCTCAGGTCTTTGAGCCAATAAATTCATTTTTCTGCTTCAGTAAGCTTAAAACGAGTTTCTGAACTGGGCGTGGTGGCGCACGCCTGTAATCCCAGCGGCTTGGGAGGCGGAGGCAGAAGGATCACAAGTTCGAGCCTAGAGGAAGTCTGCATAACTTAGTGAGACCCTGTCTCAGAAAGTAAGGAAAAAAATAAAAGGGCTGGGGGTGCAGCTCAGTGGTCCAGCACTTGCAAAGCATGCAGGCGTGAGGCCCCAGGATCAACCCCTAGTACCACAAAAAAAAAAAAAGAAAAGAAAAGATGAGTTTCTGAAATGAACTCTATTACATAAATACATTTCTGGTCCTATCATTTCAGTAAGTTAAACTTTTAATTTCTACGTCTTTTCTCTGTACAGTGTTAAATTTCTCAGAAAAAGAAAGCTTTCACAGAAAAACTTCCTAATTCTTTAAAATTTACTTAATCATATACTTCATCTTAATATCGTAAATACTTCCAAGAAAATCAATAGTTTGGAGAACATGTTTGCTCTAGTCATGGAAGTAGAGTCCCTAAGATTGCTACAGGATGAGGGATCTACTGTAGAAAGTGGACCTTAGTTGTGGGAGTATCTAAGTAATTAACAGTCCAGAGGGAGAGTAGCTGAGAAGATTGATTAGAATTTTGTGCCTTAAGAAAAATTTATCTTTTTGATAATTGTTATTATATGAATAAATGTTAGTAACTTTTGAAAGGTGTTTCAGGTCATATAACAACATAATTAAATCTGCTGCAGAAAAGCTGCAGCCTAGATAGAATCCAGGGTTCCCCGAAGGTGGATGAGGAGTCGGTGGGGTGTAACAAACACAGCAGCTTGGAGACAGTGTGATCTTGTTCTGTTTATTTCCAGATTATCTAGCCTTTTTATACAGAATTACCATTCATTAAATCTTATGAAAGGTCAGAAAAAGACAAGGAAGTTGGTTGCATAGATGGAATCACCTGATCAATTGTCACATGAGTGGCAGGTGGTAATCAATCAAAGTGGAAGAGGAACTCAGAGACAAAGTGTGATTATTTTAAAGAAATAAACCAAGACTCCCGTAACAATTGACTATTCTTAATCTTTATGCAGGAATTTAGGGCGGTTAACTGCCACCTGTGTGTCACCCCATTGAGTCTGTTGTTATGAAGAATGGATGCTTTTGCTTACTGTGGAGCTGTCGGTACAAAGGCTTTTGTTTAAGGAGTTTATGCTGTTGGCAGTCATTCAGGGATTTCCGTACAAGAAAGCCTGAGGCTTGTCAACTCCCAGTCTGAATTAGCATAGCCCACAGAGCCAGAAGATTATTTTTCATTAATATTTCTAGAAATCTACAATAGTGACCAATTAAAATTTAAGAAATTTAAATTTAAGAAATTAAGGTTCCAAGTCCTTTTCCATGAAGAGACCTTTTTAGAGGTACTATTCCCCTCTCGGCAGACTTGCCCTCCGAGGTTAGGAGTACTCCTCCCCTTTTGGTGGATTTTCTTTCCAATGCCTTTATTAAAGATACTCTTCTCCTCATGTGGGGACTCTGTCTACCCATCATGAGTGGATCTGGACCCAGCATAAATCTTAAAAATAAATATCTTAAATAATAAGAGTCTTTGTGTTTGGTGGTC
This sequence comes from Pedetes capensis, assembly GCA_007922755.1. Lineage (NCBI taxonomy): Eukaryota > Metazoa > Chordata > Mammalia > Rodentia > Pedetidae > Pedetes > Pedetes capensis. Next base: position 26,825 of record VMDO01014346.1, on the reverse strand, counting down.
TTGGATGACCCCACTAACCAATATCAGCTAATTAAGTTGATGATACCAGTTAAGGGTTATCAACCAGTTTGCTAAAACTATTATAGTGCCCTTAAGTGGAAATAATCTCTCTTTTAGGAACTAACACCTACAAGCCAGCAGTCAAAAGTCATAGGAATAAGAAGAAAAATATTCCTGGCTACCCCTGTATCAAACCCTGAATTACAGCTAGAAGAGAAGAAGCATTGTTATAATGATCTTGTTGTTATTATTAGGTGTCAACGAGTTGTATCCAACTCATAGCGAACCTTATAGGGTTTTCAATGGCTGATTGTTTCGGGATTGCCTCCGGAGTGGGTTGCCATGTCCTTCTCCCGTTTCTGTGGTGCTGGGAATCGAACTCAGGACCTCAGAGACTGCAGAGCGGCGCTCTACCAACTGAACTGAATCCCAGCCCATTATGGTCTTAGATTTACATAATATACCTAATCCTGGAGGACATCCCTCCAGTACCCAATGGTATTGCTTTCCAACTGGTACCATACTGAGTTTTCAAAACATAATTCCACAGTTCTAGCAGGCCAGCTGCTTTGGTGATAAGTAGCATGCCAAGGTCAGTGAATTCTATGAATATGAGCCTATTGCCATATTGCATTTGTGATAAAATAAGTTCTTTGCTCATAGGTAATGCTCCATAAAAGTCATGATGTTGAATATGGCACTCTGTGTGGATGACTTGAATTCAAAACAGTCATGGTTGATGATTTTGGCAGAAGCACTGCAAGAATGGAGAGCAAGTCCATATTCATAGAAAGATCTATTCCAGTGAAAATAAAATACCAGCCTTCCATAAAAATGGCCAGCAGGTAAATGGCAGGACTTCCAGTGGAATGGTGCCATATAAGTGTCTCAAATTTTGTCTGTTGGCAGCTTAGATATTCAGCAGTTGCTATGTCCAGATCAGCTTTGTGCAGTTGAATTCAGGCATAACTTCCATCCTTTCTTCCATGTCTACTCTCTGTTTCATTTGGCTTGGATAGCAGTAGCCAGGGAAAGACACTGATGGACATCCACAGAATAACACATTTTTACACTATTATAAAAATCCTCATTTGTTGATACCATTCTTTAGTGAGAATTCACATAGGTCACAAATATATCCACATTTTATACATAGTTAAAGAGGTTTTGCCATTTATCTCTTCTTCTGACTGTCTTGAGACTAATTTTCTGAATGTGTTCCTTGCAAGTCTCTGACCATTAATACAAACATTAAATACTGCCTAGGGTCAGCATAGGTGCATGTCTTTGGTCATATTTCCTTCAAGGCCAGGAGCACTTCTCTAAGGATTTCTCTCGCCACTGCCCTTTAGAGTTATCCCTGAGAAGAATATTACTGCTCAAAGTTGTAGTCCTGGAGCTTTCCTCTTTAGAGGGGTGCCAGCACGTCATGCAGAAACACCTGTAAACCAGACTCCAAATTCTCTTCTTCCTTAGTCAGTTGGTCCCAGTGAGTTTCCCATGAGACCGCAGGTTGAGATGCAGAAAGAAAAGGATAAAATATGGGCCATGAGCAACTTTGGTGCTTCCTGACACACTAATTTGTGTCTTCAAGACCTGCTTGAGTCTAATGTTATATAGACTACTTTGATTTAATGATGGAGTGCTGTCACATACGTCCAACATTTTGGCTTAGTACCAAACACTTGCTTCATTATAGGTAGCTTAAATAGTTAGTAACTTATTAGGCAAAGGTCAAGCTTTCAGTTACTTGTAGATTGCCCAGTAGCTAGCCTGAAGCTATTTTCCAAAAGAAGAGAAGTTTTCTGCAGAGGAGGCAAAGCTTTGATCCAACATTGTTAAAGCTCTGTGCTAGGATTCACTTGTAGGGACTGTCACAGTCCATACAGTACCCCTATCTAACTCTGACACTTTGGGTACCACCAGATCTGCATGCTCAGATGGTCCACATTGTAGAGCAGGTTTTATAGCAGCTTGGACTTTATACAGAGCCCTTTTTATGCTCTGGTCCTACTCAAAACTAGTAGCCTGTGGAGAAGGACAAGGGCTGGGCTAAGGCGTGCCTTGCCCATTTATGGCCTCTCAGGTTTAGCACAATAAACCTACTTGTCTGTGACCAGAGGCAAACCCAGTCACACAGGCCCAGGTGATAGGACTGTCACCATTGCCCACCTTGTTTGTCTACAGGTACTCTCCTGCCTGTTTCCTCTTTTCCTGGGCTTGCCCAGGGCATGCCCAATACTTGCCTGAGGCATTCCCAAGCTTTATTAAGGGATCTAATTCAACAAGCACACTGATTGGTGGTCACTACATAGATTGACTCTGACATAATACCTTCTTACTTTCACTTTATGCTGATTGCTATATAAGCTGAGCCTCTCTTTAAAATAAACGTATTTGACTCTCTGAAGCTGGCCCTGATGTCCTTGAGAGCCTCTGCTCCACACCCTCTTGGCCACTCCCCCACCCACCCCCACCTCTGCTGAAGGCCTGACAGTAGCCTTAGGGATATTTGGTAAATGGGTTACAATAGTTATGTCCAAAGGAGATGTATGTTGTCTCCCCAAATCCAAAGAGGCCCACAAGGTATTGTACTTTGTTCTTAGTGTGATAAGGGACCAGATGAAGTAACTTGTCTTCATCTTCAAAAGGATGTATCAATATGCTATAGACCACTATAACCTTAAGAAGTTTCCTCAAGGTGACAAGACCCTGAGCTGCCATCTATTATACACATCATTGCATTTCCAAGGTGGTGACTTTTTCTTTTAAGGACTGTGATAAGTCTAGCCTCCCCAGGAACATCAACACTAACAAAGAAGAGCTATAAGATAGTGATCAAGATGTTCAAACCAGCTATCAAGTAATGTTCTGAAAGAAAGCAGAACCCTAAGATAAAAAATGAAATCAAATGTTAAAGTCTTAACCGCAATTTTTAAAAAAGGAATGTCTGCAGAATAGGAAACCAGAAAATTAGGATATGAAATTATCCCCTCACATCAAAGACAGAATGCCACATTCAGGACTAGTTCTACAGAGCCTTTATCTTCTTTATAGTTCCTTCTTGCTTTCAGCATTTAGTATTTCCTCTACTGTTGACCTAAATTCTGAGTTTTATCAATCATCTGTGACAATATATCAACTTTCAATGCTTCCATGCTGCCTACATGATAAAAAGCAAACAACTCATCGCCAAGAGGCTCATTCAAATATAGCCCCCAACTGTCATTTCAGCCCTGATTCTAATACTTCACCTTATGCAACCTATTCTCTGGTCATACCAAATCCCTCACCTTCCACAGATTACACTGTCTGTTTTCTTTACTTTCCGTATTTACATATCTTGGTCCCTCTGTTGAGAATGTCCTTCTTCCTCTTCTCCTGGATTACTCAAGTCACCCTCAAGACTCAACTCAAGTATCATTTCCTCAACATCTCTGATTCTCCTAAATAAATGATTTGAGTCCAGTTCTGGGTTCCCACAGCATGTGGTTCATAAATGTTTCAAAATTATTTGAGAGCTCATCACAAGGACTCTTGTTTTCTATCTATCTATACTTAGTTGAGTGACTAGAACAAAAGAGGAGTGTAAAAAATGCTTGATGAGCAAATGAATAAAATGGATGGATTCCTCATTTTCTAGTTTGGCCAAATCCTTTACCGTAGCTCTCTATCTGTTCACTTGTGATTTACTGTTGATTTTATTTAAAATCTTTAGGAAGGAAGTTAGCTTTCTAAGACTTCTATGTAAGCAATTATTAAAGTCACTCACAGAATGTTTCCTTGCATTGATTTGTTTAGAGGTCACATAGAAAAGCTTGGAGTTTAGTGTTTAATTAGTCGATTTTCTTTTGGTGGCCAAGCTTTGTGCAAATCTCTATATAAGAAAGAAACAATTGACCAGTTAATTAAAATATTGATTTTCTTTTTATAGTTTACTATGTTAAAGTTATGTATTTATTCCAGAATCATAGACAGAGACCTCTATTAAAGTTCTATTTTCCAATATACTGGCTGCATGACCTTCAATAAGTAACACCACATCTGTCAGCAGTTCCCACTGTAAAATGAGAATTATTCTTTCCTATCTTACAGACAGCCTGTAGCTGTAGCCCTGTGGCATCCAATCCCGTCAGATCTCGGAAGCTAAGCAGGGTCGGGCCTGGGAACACCAGAAACTGTAGGCTTGGGAGAAGGACCTGGCAACCCCCTCCCAAAAATCAATCTGCCATTGAAAACCCTATGAACAGCAGAGAAGCACTGACAATAGTGTTTCCCCTATTGTACAGAGGGTCGCTATCTATGAGTCAGTTACCGACTCGAAGGCATCTAACAACAACAACCTCTTACAGATGTATTTTGAATGACAGTGTTTTTAACGGAGTAAAAAAACTATTGAAATGCAAGCATCCTGAACATTGTGTGCCCAATAAACATATCACTACATTTAGTGATATTTGCCTGCAGCTATACCATTGAGGCATCCACTCCCATCAGATCTCAGAAGCTAAGCAGGGTGGGGCCTGGTTAGTACTTGAATGGGGATTACCTAGGAACACCAACTGCTATAGGCTTGGGAGAAGGACCTGGCAACCCACTCCCCAAAAACTATCAGCCATGGAAAACCCTATGAATAGCAGAGAAGCATTGATGGTAGTGTTTTGCCTGTTGTACATAGGGTCGCTATGTACAGAGGTGGACACTGACTGAACTGCACCTACCAACAACAACATTTAATGAAGTGTTCCATAAACACTCTCTCTGCTCTAAAATTAATGTAATGTTTTGTCTCTATCTAGCTGTACATTTGAAAAAAAACCTAATTAACACATATTTAAATATCTGCAATTTAAAAAAAATCATAGAGACAGTACTTGGGAAATTCAGAAATCTTAGATTCACAGTTGGAATTTTTTGTCATTATTATAGGCTAATGTGTTACTTTCATCAGAAACAAGTAGTTTTTAGTCACAGTAGTCTGTAGTAGTCCTTTTGTATTGGCCATATTGTAGCCCAGCTAAATCTCAACTCCGAAATATAGTTTTAAATTGGCAAATTTAAAGAATCCATGAAAAAAAATTCTGATTTCTTTGAAAATTACAAATTCTGCTACACCTGTTGACCTATTAATGCAAATGTTCAACAGAATACAAGACTGATTTTTCTCTAGAATCACCAGTGTCACTTGCTCCTATTGGATAAGTTATACAGTGCTTTAAACTCAAGCTGGTAGGACAGCTGCCTTGAAATACTAGGGTGGCACAGCTATAACTGTGGTGACAGCAGTGGAAATAAAGCCTCAGGTCAAGTGAGAATCATCCTACCATTTAACATTATTCCCTTCCCTGAAATCTCACCTTTGTCCTGCTTTGTATTCATAGTCCAGTTCTCTAAAGGGAAACTGTGAATTAAATCCTTTAAAAATATGACATGTTCATTCATTTCACAAAGGTTTATTGAGTTTTTAATATGTGACTAAAGGACAATGTACTAGGCCTGGTAATATAAAGAGAATAAAGGTTTCATTATAACAGATCTATGAATGGCTTATGCCCGAAAGGCAAGAAGAGGTAAAAGCAGATCATTTCATGAGAAACAAAAGATCAGGGAAGGCTTTTCAGGAAAGGTGGCACTTGAGCAATCTTGAGAGACGAATGTACCAACCTGACAAATTTAGGTTTTTCTAGAGTGAGGGAACTGTACACATTGAAAGCCCAATATATCTACTTTGTGTATCCTGAAAACTACAAGTAATTAAGACTCTTAAAATAAAAGTGTTGAGCCAGGCACAGTAGAGCATGCCTGTAATCCCAGCGGCTTGGGAGGCAGAGGCAGGAGGATCCCAGGTTCCAGACCAGAGGAAGTCTGCGTAACTTAGCAAGACCCTGTCTCAAAAAAAGTAAAAGAAAATGGGCTGGGGGTGCAGCTCAGTGATCCAGCACTTGCAAAGCATGCAAGTGCGAGGCCCTGGATTCAACCCCTAGTACCGAAAATAATAAGTAAATAAATAAATAAATAAATAAATAAATAAATAAATAAATAAAATTTAAAAAATAAAAATAAAAAATAAAAGTGTTTAGAGATAGGGATCCAAGACAAAGTCAGTCTGTATATCTGGAGTTAAATGGATAGATGGTCAAGGTGGGTGAAGAAAAGCCCAGCAAAGCATGTTATTATCCTGTGGGTAACATACTGTGTCTTATGGATTTAAAGTGACTGAATTAGTCAGGAGATAATCACAGTAATTTAAACAGGGAAAGTTTAATGTAAAGAATTTCTAACTATCACAAGGGGTTGGAGTGACCAGGGATTAGTTAGTAAGAAGCAAAAAAGACTTAGTGTATATAGAAATAGCAGATATAAGGAGTAGCCACTGTGCTTTTCATATGAAACAGAGCTCAAGAATAAACCTACTTCTGTCCACCCTCTAGCCTCCTGTCCTAAAGGCTAAAATCTCACCTCTGTTAGAGAAGGACAGAAGTAACTCATTGGAGGCAGAAAGGATACTGTGATGCTACCCTGGTGAAACTTGCTAAAAGCACACTCTCTGGGGTTCCAGGGAAAGCTATAAATAGGGAGATGGCTCACTGGAGAGATTGTTATGCAACTGCCTGACTGGAGAGATGCTGAGGAAGCTGCTGGTCATTGGGTTCTGCTGCCCAGCATGAGCTTCAAAGCCAAGCACTGAAGGAGCTGGCTGCACTGCAGAGAGTGTGGCACCACAGGAGCTGACAAAAGAACACCCCTTCCTTCAGCAATGTCTGCCCAGCACCTCTGGCAGCAAAGTTTAACCCTCTGCCAGCTGCAAAGGAAAATATTTAGTTTTCTACTCTCAATTTTCACAAAGCAGGTAAAAGGGATGAATTTAAAACCGAGAGACAGCAGTGGAGAAAGCAGAGAACAAATGCAGCATCAAGGATGTGTAAAAGGCTCAGGAAGTGACACACTTCTAGAAGTGGCATTAATGTTAGAGGCTAAAACAGAGGGTTGGTGAAAAACTGTTTGAGAAGTAGTGAGACCCAAAGATTCCTCCTGCCGTTCTCTGCAGCTGGGTGACTGCACTCCTTCGACTCAACAGATATACTGGAGTGTGTTCTTTGAAGACAAAACACAAGGTCTTTGGAATATGAATTGTCAGGCACAGTGTAAACACTGGGCAAATAAGGGAACATCAACAGTTGAATGCTGAATCCTGGGACCTCTGCATGCTTCCTTTATGGCTTCCAAAAGGCTGGTTTTAATGTTAGCCACTTTTCAGTTCCTCAGGCTTAAAATGAGAAAAAGGCAAGGATAAGGAGATACCTGAGGAAACCGCTAACATGAAAGATCAAGACAAAAACAATAATTGACACAAAGACCCAAAAAGGAGAAATTAAAAATATCCTTAAAGAAATGAGATAATATTTCATCCATGAAACAAAAAACAGGATGCTAAATAAAAGGTGACATTTGGAAAACAAAAAAAGAATCATGAAAAAAAAAAGAATGATGGCAGAGATAAAAGCAGCTAAATAGCAGTTATGAAAGATAATTTTAAGAAAACATCTAGCAGTTACAGTACAAAGACAAAAAAGATAGGAAATGAAAGAAAACATGAGGAAATAAGACAATCTGGGAGAGAAAATTTAAATCATAGACATCTCAGAAAGAAACCAGATTAACTATTGGCAGAGAATCATCAACAATATAAATAAAGAAAATTTCCCAGCAATGAAAGACATGAGTGTTTGGATTTAAAGTGCCCACTTAGTGATAAACCAAAAAAAGGAGAAAAGTAGATCTACACCCAGACCTTTAAGCAAATTTCAGTGTAACAGAAATAAATTTAGACAAAAAAACAAGATAATATGTCATGCAAAACTGAGGAATCAAATTTGTTTCTTGCATGTCAGTAGCATCACTGGTCTCAAGAAGAGAATGAACAAGCCCCTTCAAGATCATGAAGTAAAAGTATTTTTTCAACACAGCAGTTGATGCTCAATCTACCAGTATTATGATAAAGACATTTGCAATGGATGAATTCTCAAATACTGTATTTCCTATGCATCTTTTTTCAGGAAATAAAGTATATGTTCCAATAAAACAAAACAAAACAAAACAAATAAACAAGAAAGAAGAAAAGAGGGGATCAAGTGAACAGGACAACCAAATAAAGAAAAAATAAAGGGAATTTTCAGCAAGATAAGAAATGGAAGTTCCTGGTCAAGAACTCTGTGGAATCTCTAAAGAGAAGTTTGTTAAAAAAAAAAAAAAATGGGGATTACCAGGTGGATGACTCCATAACAAACAGCTAATTACCTGATAAGAATGTTTAGTGGAAAATGGCACCAAAAGTTTGTTGGAAGGTATATGAAAAATTAGCAGAAGATTTAAATGAAATCAAGTTAATGAAAAAAGCCTGTTATTAATGCCAAGGAAACAAAAAAGTACAAAACAAAATGTAATTTTAGTAAATTTCTAAAATGCTTAGCTAAAAACCTTACATCATCATAATAACTTAAGCAGTAAATATATATTTAAACAAAAAGAGAGTTAAATCTTCAACCACCACATTAAAAAGTCAATAGATAATATCTAAAATGGAATAATCTAAATATTGGTTGTTGTTGTTGTTGTTGTTGTTGTTGTTGTTGCTGTTGTTAGGTACCATCAAGTCTGGTCCAACACATAGCAACCCTCATAAGGTTTTCGATGGCTGATAATCTAAATATTAGAGTACTAACGAGAACAACAACATAAATCACTATTACTTAGTAATGTGGGAATGTGTGCGGAAGAAATCTTTAAAGGGGTCAAAAAGGATTGCCTCTGGGAACAAAAACTTGAAAAGAGTTTGAGAGAAAATTTCCATATTTTGTGACATTATTTGTCCTATTTGCCTTATACACTATGTGTATGTATTACTTTTTCAAAAATAAAATTAATCTTACAAGTATAAAAGAGCATATTAGTTTAAAAATTATTTTCATATTCACATTCATTGAACAAATATGTGCTAAGAATTAACTGTATCCTTTGCTCAATGCTATGAATTGGGCACAAAATTGGAATAATGTTCAGTTCCTAACATCAAGGAGCTCACAACATTAGAGGATAACAGAAGGATGGTGTAATAATTACTTTTCTGACGTTGTGACCAAATTATCTGACGTATACAACTTAAAAGAAGAAAGATTTACTTTGGCTCACAGATTCAAAGGGTTCAGTCCATCACAGAGGGGAAGGCATTGTGAAGAAGCTCAGTTCACATCAAGATAGGACAAGAAGCAGAGAACCCAACAAGAAGCAAGCAGTGATAAGATACCCAAGGACCCACCTTCACTGACTTACTTCTTCCAGTCATGTCCCACTTCCCAAAGTTTCTACAATCTCCCAAAATGGTGCCACCAGCTAGGGACCAAGCATTTGAACACAAGAGCCTATGGGAGACATTTCACATTCAAACTATAACAGATGGTGAGAAAAACATGAAACAAATAAATTAGAGGACATTGCCATAGAAAGGCTGGATGTATGGTATGAATTACAGCATGGTGAATTCAATCGTTAAAGAGAAATGAAAGAAAAAAATTTCATGAAAATAAATATGCTTACAGTTCAAATGGGGTTGTTCAAGCAATTTCCTTATCAGCTCATCAATAACTGTAGTAATAGTTGCTATTACCTTTATTGTCTCATCTGTATAAGATACCCATGCAAAAGCATTTACTTACAACTTTTAATATAATTCTCTAAACTCAAATGAGGCAAAGCTTTATAGCCTCATTTTACAGATGAGCTTAATCACAGTAGCTTTAGGTCTAGAATCGCTTCACATTTGTGCTAATGGCTGATATGACTCAGACCCAGAGGATGGAAACAAACTATATTCTTGGCTGTGATTTGATGTGTATTTCTTCCTGTAGGTTGTAGTCAAGCATAGTTGGAAAGTCACTGCTACAGAGTTATAGAACCTCATAAAAGTACTGAAGTGAACCTGTGTGCTAATATAAGGAGATACTTTTGCCACCCTAAAACATTCCTTTAAAAATTGAATTGTAATTATTCACCTACATGGAGATATATATAGTCACCAAAGAAAATAATTTCTTCTTTTTCTTTAAGTAAATTTCTTAAAACTACCATGTGAATGAGTTCAAAGCACAATCAAAATGTGCTTAAGTGTTCTCTTATTTTGTAATTCTCCAAATGCTAATACTATTAATTGTGCTCTTAATATATTCTGGGAAATGTAATTTAACTCATAGATACTTTATTTTCCTGCCAGTTTGGTCATGATGAGCCTGCTATATTTGTCTCTTCATGGACTAAAATAAAGAATGATATCTGGATAATGAAATAAACTGCTTATTTTTATTCATTCTGCCATCTTATCATTGAAACACGTTCTACAGTATCTGCATGTGGTTTGTATAACTATCATTACACAATACTTTAAATTGAAGTGATTGACACCATAAATAACTGATGTCCTTTTCCCTAATATTCTCTGTATATTCTTTCCTTTGGAGTCAGGTGACAATTTTGAAAGGAGTAGGATGAGATTTCACATTTGCTAAGATTTGCATTTTTTCATAATGCTTTAGACATGCTCAGGAAGTCCAGAGTTCAGCTGTTGCGAGTCTATAAATCATTACTTAAATTATAGAAGCTTTTTTAATTCTATCAAGATCCCATAAAAACTTATTTTCATACTTACAACTCACTGTGAACTTACTTTTTCATGAGAATATGAGTTGATGGTTGTCTTTAAGCTTCTGTAATTCCCAGGTGTGTTTCAAATTAATTACAGTCATGTCAAAGCAGGTCTATTGAGATTAAATCACCCCTGTTTCTTCCAACACCTTTCCAAATCTGGGAGCAAAGACATCCAATGAAACACCAGCACAAGGTTCCTGTTTCCTGAAACATGAATGGTAAATTAAATATTTTATGCATACACAGAGATCTAATTTATGGACTTTGTTGTCCACTAGTCTAACCTGACTTGTATACATACAAAGTACACAAATGATGGAAGGCAGTGATATAAGCCCTTCCTCCCCTGCATCACTGTAGCACTTACCATATACCTATAACACTTGCTTCTCTGTGTAACGTACTGTGTGTGGAAGTGACATTTCCCTTACCACAATTTGTCTCCTTAAGGAAAGGTCCCCTTTCTTTATTGTCCTTTCATCCCTCAAGTACCTAGCTCTGATTTTGTACCTGCTTACCCTTAAATACATTAAATTTATTAGTTTTTAAAACATCTGTGATTTAAAATTAAATGAAAGAACAGTAAATTTAAGAAAAACGTCACTGCTTCTTCATCTGAATATACCAGAAATAATGCTGTAAAATATTTGCCATCTTAGCTTTTTTGTCTGTTTGTGAATATTTTTGCATACTTGTAAGGATGATGTCTGCAAAGTTTGTGTATAAATTTAGATAATATAATACAAACAAACCCTATGTCATTTAAAACTCACGGAAAACAGGTAAGTAGCTATATAGTCTTTCATTTGGTGCATAATACAATGTTCTGTTCTTTTGAAGCATAAGGCTCGTGGCGTGCTAAGCTGAAGCTCTAACCCCATGCCCCATCTCATGTTTTTGAAATGCTATATGTCATTTTGAGGATAGACACATAGCTAGTAAGCTGGTAATGAAACCACATGCCATGGTGCAGGTTTTACTGTACCCATCTAAGAGACTCATATTATCCATTGTTCTGAATTGTAAGATCCTAGGGTTCATTAGATATTGGCATTCTCCTGTTTCTCTATCTTGATCAGCACAAAACTGACCCCCTGAAGAAGAGGAAGCAGTTTGCAGCTTTCAACAGCTAAGGACCTAATTTGCCTCAGCTTATTTCTAGTTGACACTAAGTCACCCCATATTTACTGATAATTGGATGTTTCTACTAAACAGAAAAGAGCATTGGAGGGAACTTTCCTGCTCCTAAGATTTACTTTCCATGGTCCAAACCCCCAAATCTACATAGGGAGCCCTAGGGCCATGCCTCTAGGTTCTGCCTCTTATCCTCATTTAACTGCATTAACTAGCCTGCTGTCCTGCAATTTCAGTTGCTTTTCTTTCTATAAGTCCCCCTTTCTATCTATCCACCTTTCCACCTTTTGAAGCTGATGGTTTATTAAGATAATTGGTAGGGGAGTGGGAAATATCTACACAAGTTGTGCTATGTTGTTAGGTGGCAACCAGTCGGTATCCAACTCATAGAGACCCTACATACAACAGGGGAAATACTATTGTCACTGCTTCTCTGCTGTTCATAGGGTTTTCAACAGCAGTTTGATTTTTGGGAGTGGGTTGCCGGGTCCATCTCCCAAGCCCACAGCACCGGTGTTTCCAGGCAGTCTCCCATCCAAGTACTAACCAGGCCCTCCCCTGCTTAGCTTCTGAGATACGATAGGATCTAGGATCGGATGCCACAGGGCTACCGCTGCAGGCAAAGTTCTGCTATACACACTGCATTTTCCAGCATGCTGCATTCCAGCACCCCTGTTCCAGATCTCAAAACTTCCAGGTTAGGGCCTCCAGCCTCTTCTTGTGCAGGGGAAAATTTCAACCACTGGTTATTTTGGGAGTTAACTTGCACATTAATAAATGATTGGGAGTTTTATATATATGACACATATGCTATAAAAGTTTGCATAAATTTATTAATTTGAATACTTTTATATATATTTTAAATTTCAATGCTGAATCTATTACTGATTGCTACTACCTTGGTAAATGTTACCTTATGGCTATATACTATTAAATTTTCTATTTTAAAGTATTTGCTTTTGTGTCTTTCAATAGATATCAGTATATTATTATAATATCTTCAATGCTTATTTGATTATGTTGTTTGTTGTTATTAGGTGCCATCAAGTTGGGTCCAATACATAGTGACTCTTTGTACAGCAGAACAAAGCACTACCTGACACTGTCCCATGTCTGGCACTACTGTCAGTGCATCTCTGCTATTTATAGGGTTTTTGATAGCAGATTGTTTTGGGAGTGGGCTGTGGGTCCTTCTCCCAAGCCTACAGCATCCAGTATTCCCAGGTGGTCTCCCAAACAAGTACTAATCAGGCCAGACCCTGCTTTGCTTCCAAGATCTGATGAGATTGGATGCCTGTATGCTATTTGATTATGATATTTATGAAATATTTACTTGTCACTGGGTGTGGTGGCACATACCTATAATCCCAGTGGCTCAGGATGTGGAGGCAGGAGGATCACAAGTTCGAGACCAGAGGTAGTCTGAGTAATTTAGTGAGACCCTGTCTCAAAAATTTTTTTTAAAAAATTGGCTGAGGGTACAGTTCAGTGGTCCAGCACTTGCAAAGCATGCATGCGTGAGTCCCTGGGCTCAACCCCCAATACCACAAAACTAAAATTAAAATATTTACTTGTCATATAGTTTTGTCATAGAGTTAATGAATATCATTAGAGTCAATGAATGTTATAGAGCCAATGAATATTATTGTGGTTATTTTAACAGAAAAGAAATAGAGGCTTGGGAAAGAAGAAATGAGATGTACGAAATCTACATATTTTACCAATATAAAATGATATTATGTATCAATATTAGATTGCTTTCAGAAGCATATAACTGACTACTACAGATAAAACACATTTTTTTCCCATATAATTCATCATATGTTCATTGCCCAAAGCTGATACAGTACATCCATATTACCTTCTCTTTTTCTGTTCTGCTATCCTTAGCTACTCCTGTCACCTCAATTGTTGTTGTAGTTGTTAGGTGCTATCAGGTTGGGTCTAACTCATAGCAAACCTATGTACAACAGAACTTAACACTCCCTGATTCTTTGCCAGTCATACAATCTTTTTTATGTTTAAGCCCATTGATGCAGATACTGTGTCAATCCATCTAGTTGAGGGTTTTCCTTTTTTTCATTGATCCTCCAGTCTCCCAAATATGATATCCTTCTCTAGTGATAAGTCCCTCCTAACAACATATCCAAAATACATAAGATGCAGTCTAGCCATCCTAGCTTCCAAGGAGCATTCTGGTTGCATTTCCTCTAGGACAGATCTGTTGGAGCTTTTGGCAGTCCATGCTATATTGAACAGTTGTCTCCAACACCTTAATTAAAAAGCATCTATTCTTCTCCTATCTCCTTTATTCAATGTCCAGCTTTCACAACCATACAATGTGGCTAAAAATTTCATGGCATGAGTTAGGCACACCTTCATCTTCAATGTGACATCTTTACATTTCAACACTTTAAAGAGGTCTTTTGCAACAGCTTTTTAATGCAATGTGTCTTTTGATTTCTTGACTGCTGCTTCTATGGGTGTTCATTTTTGACTTCTGAAATGCAATTCTGGCAGAAAGAAAAAACAAACACAATTTATCAGTACACTGAGGGTGGAATATGCCTGCAGCCATACCACTGTGGCGTCTGATCCCATCATCCCAGAAGCCAAACAGGGTCGGGCCTTGTTAGTACTTGGATGGGAGACTGCCTGGGAACACCAGATACTATATGCTTGGGAGAAGGACCTGGCAACCCACTCCCAAAAAACAATCAGCCACTGAGAACACTCTATGGATAGCAGAGAAATAGTAACAATACAGTTTCACCTATTGTACATAGGGTCACTATGAGTCGGACACTGACTCAATGGCACCTAACAAGAACAACAACTGAAGGTGGAAGGGCTAGTGGCTGGGGTTTAGCTCAGTTGGTAGAGTGCTGCTCTATACTCGATGAGGATCCGGGTCCAATCCCCAGTACTGAAAAAACGAGAGGATGTGGCAATCCACTCCCCAAGCAATCCCCAAACAATCAGCCATTGAAAACTCTATGAGGGTTGCTATGATGTCTTGACAGCATCTAACAACAACTGAGGGTGGTCTGTTCACTGCAGATTTCTGACCTTGTCAAATGGGATGGATCTGTCATATAATTCCTATATACAGAGAAGTTAGAAATATAGATTTTTTTTAAGGAGGCAATTTGACTTGTCGCTCAAATAAAAAAAATTGAAGCTTTATTGGTAAGGAAGAAGGGTAAAGATGATATAGGGTAAGCAACAAATAATGTCTGCAAGTATGCTTTGTTCTTTAAGAGGCTTTTAACTTTCCTCCACTTGATCTTTGTTATTGCTTTCTCTTTCTGTTACTTTTTTTTTATGTTTGATGACTATTTCATGGTATTATAATCATCACCATCATTATTACCAGCTTTAGACTTTATGGCATTTGGTATATAGTCTAAGTTCTGGAAAATCTTCATTCAAATCAAACTTTTCACTCACAAAAGAATTAATGTTCTAATAAGTGATCCTCCCACTAACATCATAGAGTCCCTTAAGATAAAAATAAATTGATTAATTTAAAATTGCATTTTATAAAGACCAAACTAGTTCTGAAGATATAGACTGATTAAAAACAGATCTCTAAATCAAGATTAAAACAATGAAAAAGAAAAAAAAAACTATAGTTCTCTAAGACATTTATTGAGAAAAACAAAAGAAAGCAGTGATATTCAATAAAGAATTTCAAATTTAAAAGGCAAAAAGAGAGAACTGATTGAGGATAGTCTATACACCACCCCCAATACTAAAGCTGCAACCACTTTCACTAAAAGTAGGGTTGACCAAGAACAAATTTTGAATAGCAACTACAAAATTTTTGTATGTGAAGCCAGCTGTGGTGGCACACACCTGTACTCCCAGCGACTGTGGTTGGGAAGGCATGAGAATCACAAGTTCAAGGACAGAGGCAGCCTGTATAATTTAATGAGACTCTGTCTCAAGATAAAAAATATAAAAAGGAGCTGGGCATGGTGGTGCACGCCTATAATCCCAGCTGCTCGGGAGGTGGAGGCAGGAGGATCGCAAGTTTGAGATCAGAGGCAGTCTGTGTAACTTAGAGAGACCCTGTCTCAAGAAGTAAAAAAATGGGCTGAGGGTGCAGCTCAGTGGTCCAGCACTTGCAGAGCATGCAAGCACGAGGCCCTGGGTTCAACTCCCAGTGCCACACACACAGCACAAAAATGTGTGTGTGTGTGTGTGTGTGTGTGTGTGTGTGTGTGTGTATGTATATACAAAAGGGACTAGGAGAGCAGCTCAGTGGTAGAGCACTTGAAAAGTATGCACAAGTCTCTGGGTTCAACAACCTAGTACCTGAAAAAAAAATTGCATGAGATAATATATGTGTTTTGAAAGGACAGGATGTTAATAATATGGAGAGACTATGAAGGAATATTCAGTGGAAGTCTATTCTTAGCCCTATTTTCTATTAATTCCCACGTATGTAGAAATAACGCCAATGTTTTAAATTGAAAGTTATCTTTTCTGAATCTTCTCCCTCATTTAAAAATGAAGATTTCTGTGGGGATGCAAGCAGGGTTCTTGTGGAATTAGTTGTGAAAGGGGCTGGGAGTGTGGTAGAACACTTGCCTGGCCTGTTCAAGGACCTGCTTTCAACCCTCCAGCACTGGGAAAAAAAAAAAAGATACTTGAAAGAAAAAGAACAGATGAAATTGTGCTTAAAGAAGTAAAACACCATCAAATTTATTTGTGATCATAAATTAAACAGGAGAGCAAGTCTGCAGGTGTAGATATGGAGCAGGAAAATATCAGATTTAAGCAGAATTTGGTCTTTACCAAAAGAAAATACTGTTGACTGAATTAGTAAGAATAATAATCATAGTAATATAACTATATACAACATAAATACACGTAATAACTAATAATAAATATCACTCATAAAAATTAGAGTTTCAAATTTCCATAATATATAACAATCTGTTAATGTTTTCGTTTTTAAGTTTATGTAAGGATTAATTATACCATGATAAACTAAGTAATATAACATTTTTGTCAAATATTTACAAAATATAATTGTATTAATGAATTTGGGGCTCATATTTTCAATTCTTTACTCCACACTTTCCTAACCTAGAAGGGTTCATGATAATTGCAGCAATGGGTTCATTTATTTCCTGGATGCCTGACACACAGTTGCTCTCCTTCTTTCCCATTAACATGCCAAGACCTTCCCAACACCTTCTCCTCTGCTGTTACTTCTGCTTGGTTGGAAGAGGCTATCTCCAGCCCTCCTACTCTTTCTTCAGTCCTCAGCTGAAATGGCTTCCCCCCACAGAGGTCCTGGTAATCTCTAGTCAAAGCAAGACTCCTTCTCTCATTTCCTTCCCTGGAAATCTTCCCTGACACACTCATGTAGTGCTAGTCATTCTCAGTAGTGAGGTCTAATAGAACTGCAAATATATCATTCTGAAGAGATAACACTATATTAAAAGTAGAGTATCTGTTTATTTTCTTCTGTCCCGTTGTTGTTGTTGTTGTTGTTGTTGTTGTTGTTGTTGTAGCTGCTGCTGCTAGGTGCTGTCAAGTCCAACTCATAGCAGTGCTATCTACAGCAGAATGAAACACACCCTGATTCTGTGCCAGGCACACGATCTTATTTATGTTTAAGCCCATTGTTGCAGATACTATGTCAATCCATCTAGTGGAGGGTTTTCCTCTTTTCATTGACCTGCCACTCTCCCACACATGTCCTTCTCCAGGGATTGGTCCCTCCTGACTACCTGTTCAAAATACTTAAGAGGCAGTCTAGCCATCCTTGCTTCCAAGGAGCACTCTGGTTGTCCCCTTCTAGGTTGCCGTAAATATTAAACTCTCAAAGCAGGTTGGCAATCTAGGCCCACAAGCCAAATCTACCCCACAGACTGCTTTCATATAGCCAATGAGCTAAGTTTTCACATTTTTAAATGATTTGGGAAATAAACTCAAAAGGTGATTTTTCTTGGCATGTGTCAATTATATAAAATTGAAATTCCAGTGTCCCAACAGCTTTGTTGGGACACAGCCACCTCCATTCATTTCAGTGTTGCTTTTACAAGACAGCAGAATTGAGTAGCTGTGGCAGTGAACATGTATTCTCTGTCTGAAATAGTTCTCTCTGGCCCTTTGTAGAAAAAGTTTGCACCACTTTTTAGAGAGCAAAGATGATATTTTCTTCTTTTTAAAATCCTTACTACTTAATCTGCAGTAAGTGCTTATTGAACATTTGTTTAGTTTTTAAACAGTTCTTAAAAGAGTCAGACTTAGGAAAGAAAAAAATTAATCTAACAGAAGTCAGCACAGTAGTTTCCCATGGAATTCAATAATGCCTGGTAATGAAACTTCTGGGGTACTAAAAATATTCTATACCCTGATTTGAATGGTGGTTAGATGCTTGCACTGTAAAAATTCTAAGAATTATATTCTTATTTGCATGTTTTCTGAATATATGTTTCAGTAAAAGTCCACGAAATGTCCAAAAAACAAAACACTCCAGTAACTAAAATATTTTTCAAGATGCTTTGACCTCTAAAAATACCGAGATTTTAACACAGAATCCTCTATATAAACATTCAGATGAGATATACGCCACCATGGCACATACACCACTTCCACAGGGTGGGTAGGAATGGATTATCAGCACAGAGTTAGAATCTGGTATCTGTTCACCCTAGCTCTTCAAACAGCACATCTTTCAGGTGTCCCTGGAAGATCTTAAATAACAAACCAGGCAAGAGCTTCCTTTGCTCCTTTATTTGACTAAGATCTCCTGCTTTATCACAGCTCCCTGTGTCTTCTGACTTCAGCCCTTGGCTGCTTCCGTGCTCAATACAGGCTTTAGTGTTGCCTTATATGGTGGAGCCTCTTCTGCTTTCTAATACTAATCTACACTACTTGATTTGAAATGTTTAGTATCCCCTCAGTTTCAGCCAACCTGGCTCCTGATAAAACCTGGATCTGAAAAAGATGTAATTTGGCTACAAACTAGGTGATATGGCAGACAGAAAAGCCTGGGTCTTCCCAGCCAAAAGAGGGGTTTGGGATGAGAAAAACTGAATACAGGGTATAAATAGAATGCAGGCCAGGCCTGAAGTCTATAGCAGAGTCATCAGAATGGCAACTCAGGTGAGGTTTTATAAAATTAATCACCTAACAAATATTAAAAACGAAAAGGGAAATATATTCATAGTCCAAGAAGTTGATCTTAACAAATATCACAAAGTCTTAGGAGTTGAAGAACTCAGAGCCGGGTGCAGTGGCACATGCCTGTAATCCCAGCAGCTCCAGAGGCGGAGGCAGGAGAATCGGAAGTTTGAGACCAAAGGCAGTCTGTGTAACTTAGGGAGATCCTGTCTCCAAAAATAAGAAAATGGACTGAGGGTGCAACTCAGTGGTGCAGCACTTGCAGAGCAGGCAAGCTCAAGGCCCTGAGTTCAAATCTCCATACCGAAAAGAAAAAAAAAAGTTGAGGAACTCAGGCAAGTGACTGAGCATTAGTTATTAGAACCATAAGAGGTGTACATACAAGAGACAAAGGGAATTGAAACCCACACCACAGAGGTTGGTCTAAAGCCAGAAGATGAGTGAAAAAAGTGAAAGCACCTAAAGGATGTGAGGAGCAAAGGACCTGAAAAAAGGAGAGCTCTATATTTAGGTTATATGCCTCCAGCAAGCCAGATACAGGTTTGCTCTTCAACCACAAATAGTTATGTGGAATGGTTGTGCTCTTTCTGTAGTAGGACACTAAACATATATTAGATTATACAGGGAACCCACTAGTTATCATAGCTCTTTTAGCTAATACTGATTTCAAATATGAACCAGGAATATTCAAACCTCATGAAGAAACAGATTGCTAAAATTCTAACTAATAAACAAAATCTCAAGTGGGATTTTTTTACTTACTTAAATTCACAAACTAGGAAGACACTCACATTTGATAATGGCTAGTCTTACCTGTTCTTAAAGCAGTTTCCCAATAGCATCTAATATGAAAACCTTTGTTGTTCAATTTTCTTTGTTGCATTTGAAAGTATGAAAAGACCTTGCTTTTATTCTCAAGTATTTCATCCCAGTTTTCTCTTATTTAGGCTAACTCAACCTTCTGTGAATCTTGAGTTACTAACGTTTCTCTAATATAAATAAGCTCTTTTTGCCTTGAGTTAAAGTATTTTTTAAAATGAAGCTAGTCTTTGAAAATCTTTTATTCTCTGCATATAAAAACTATCAATGCTTAATGTTTACTGATCTCAAGAAGTCAGAAAGAGAAAGCTAAAACTAAAAGACAATTTTGTATTTTGTTGTTGTTTAGATTTCAAAATATATGCCATTATGCCTACACCAAATGATTTAAACCCAGAGTTTTGTCATGAAATTATAGTTATGGGAATGGAAAATTATTCAGCATTGTGTTTGGGGATTGAATTTTGATGTAATAGTTAACCTCCTTTTAAATGTTTTATTCTTTCTTTATCAGGAGAAATGCAAAATTTATAAGTACTTTGCCACTACCAATTATGAGATTACACTATTTTTTACTATTATCTCCATAAGCATACTAGGGAAAAAAAAGGAAAAAGAATTGTGCCAAAATCCTATCATTGTCTTTGGCAAAGACCTCGGCCACAGAAGCAAAGAATGAATGGTGATACAAATCTGAACAAAACTGCTTCTTAAAGGATTAGGTACCTTAGTGTCCAAAGAAAGGAATTTAGTACAGACCATAAAAGTATCCTATTTTATTCCATTAAGTGTA
This sequence comes from Pedetes capensis, assembly GCA_007922755.1. Classification (NCBI taxonomy): domain Eukaryota; kingdom Metazoa; phylum Chordata; class Mammalia; order Rodentia; family Pedetidae; genus Pedetes; species Pedetes capensis. The sequence goes on along the minus strand of VMDO01014346.1, from coordinate 6,235 downwards.
CTAAACGTATGTTTTACATTGCCTTTAAACACTCAAATATATACCATCTTTGTAAATCTGACTCATTTATTTGTTCTGCTAATTTTTACTAAGTTAGGTCATTTTCTCAAATCCTTTTGTGTGTGTGTGTGTGTGTGTGTGTGTGTGTGTGTGTGTGTGGTACTGGGGGTTGAACCCAGAGCCTCACACTTGCATGCTTTTGCAAGTTCTGTAGCACTGAGCTGCCCCTCCCAGCCCATTTTTTCAGTTTTTGAGACAGAGTCTAGCTAAATTATGCAGACTGCCTCTGATCTCGAACTTGCGATCCTCCTGCATCCACTTCCCAAGCCACTGGGATTACAGGTGTGCGTCACCACGCCTGGCTCATTTTTCTCAAATGCTTTCAAAATAATTTTTATTGTTGTTTGGCTTGGGGCTTTGAGATGAGGTTTCATTATATTGCCAAGCTTGGTCTCAAACTCTTAGGCTCAAGTGATCATATTGCCTCACCCTTTTAAGTAGTTGAAAATACAGGAATACGTCACCACACCTGGCTAAAATATTTTTGTGAATTAATGTTCCTTGGAATTTGATCAGTTAGACTTTGTTGAGAGCTGAGTTTAAAGTATATACTTCCTCAGAAGATTTCTGTTGTTGTTAGATGCCATCAAACCAGGTTCAACTCATTGCAACCCTCATAGGGTTTTCAATGGCTGATTATTTCTGGATTTCTTCAAGAGGGGATTTTCACATCATTCTCCTGTTTTTACGGAGCTGGAGATCAAACCCCAGCCCTCAGAGAGTGCTGAGCCGCACTCTACAGACTGAGCTACAGAAGATTATAGTCTACTAAAATGTTGAACCACCTGTGTGAACTACCAAACCAGGACCACTTTGACATAAATTTGTGTTGTGACTTGGGTTGTTTTTTTTTTTTCTTTCAAGTTTATGGGTCATATGAGTTCTGGCCTCAAATCAGGGAGAAGATGTGTTGAAAAATTTTTAAGGGAAGAATTTACTTCCCACCCTCCACCAAGGGTTAAGGGACAGGATATAAGATGTCCAAAGGGGCATCTGGAACATAGCTCCAGATGCAGACACCTAACTATGGCCAAATGGTCCAGATTTTCAGGAACACTGAGAACAGATATAATGTGTAATCTCCAAATTATTAAATATTTAATTGATTTATTTCATTTTCCAGAGAATAATAAGTGAATCAATGACATGGAAAGAAAGAAGTGAAGATTGTTATAGAATAAAAGAGTTTGGAGGGTCAGAATCAAACACCAGTGTGGATGTAGTTTACATCCTTGTTCAATTAAACTGCAAAAACATCTTTGAGACAACTCAGGAAATCTAGGGGCTTGGTATTAGATGATATTAAATAATTATTATTTATTTGCTAGGTGTGTAATAACATGTTTCTTCTGCTAAAGGAAACTTTGCATGGTTGAGTTTTTTTTTCCTATTGAGATAGGACCTCGCTATATAGCCCAGATGGCCTGGAACTACTACTCCTCCTACCTCAGGCTTCATAGTATTAGGATCATAGTGTACCATGATAAGTGACATGTTTTGATATCTAGAATTTGCTTTGAGCTGATCTAGAAAAAAATTAAATAATTAGGATTTCAGATTTGCCCCACACATATCTTTTAACACATATTAAAAATTCCAGATTAGAGGAAAAAAACAAACTATTGCAAGGGTCAAATTATTATTATTATTATTATTATTATTATTATTATTATTATTATTTAATGCAAGCCAGATTTGGTCTGTGGAGGCACCAGTTCTCAATATTGTTCTGATATAGAGCAATAAGAGAGTCAAGACAGAAACTTGAGAACATTTAAAGAATGAGCAGTGAAAGAGGTCCACTAAGGAGTGGGTGCACAAGCATAGGAGAACAGGTGTCAGATCTGAAGGAAAGAATATTTCATGAAGCATATAATCTGGTTATTTTAAGGCATAGATGCTTTCCTATTTCTCAAATATGAACAAAATGAAGTACATTTATATTACTTGAATTAAAGATACACGCCATTAAAATGCTAGTATGTTATGATACCACTACAATTTTGAAGAGGTTAGCATATGACCTGAATTGCAAATCTTGCATTTCTAACCCAATACATCTTATTTACTACGGTCATGCAATATATTTGTCCTTAGTGGATAAAACATTCAATGATATCTGCAACAAAATACAAAACAAACATAGAAAATGTTACATAACATGGTAATTTTGTATTTTTAAATAATAGTTCAATGCCAGAAAATATAAGACAATTAGCATTAAATCATTATTCAAGCTATGGGAAATAACTACCTCTGAGCATCCAAGGGTTTCTATCAAATATGATAAAATTAGACAAACAATGCATTCAGAGAGACTGATATCAGCTTTCAAGGAATCTTAAATGAAGAGTATCATTTTTTGAACAACCTCAACTGCTGGACATAAGTGCTATCTGAAGCATTTCAAACATTCACTAAAGTCATATTTATTCCAGGTAGTCAAGGTCCTAATCTTTAAGTAAAGGTGAATTTTATAGTTAAATGAATTATCTTAACAAAAGTGAAATGCATTTAATTGATACTGAAGATAAACAAAAAAGAACCAAAAGAGAAACAGAGAGAAAGGAGCAGAAATGTCATTTAAGGAAATAATTCAGATTACTAAGGATTCTTCTAGCCATGGTCCACTAAATCAGAAAACTTGATACTCAGTAATAAAGCTTCATAAGAAAATTCTACTTATTGCTGCAAAGTCTACCATAAAAGACAATAAGCATAGAAAATATGTTTGGTGTATATCTTATGACAAAATGAATTTCACCATATCTAAGAAAATGCAACACCTAATTATTGTATAGAAAATGACTACATCCAGAGTTCTATATATTATTTCTTGTATTAACTATGTAAATATACTGAGAACCAAATTCTTCTGTAGCAAAGTGTTTGAGAACAGAGAAGCCCTTCCTATTATAATTCATTTTTATTAATGTTTGTTAAGCACCTACTATATGCTGAATATTAAATATAAAAATGAATATGACATAGTCTTTCTCATGTAGAAAGTCATAGGCTAGTGATGAACTTTCTTCCTTTAGTATCTCATTGGGTAGTCAATGATTTTTGTGCTAAATAGATCATAAAGAGGAGAGTATTCCTTGTGGGCCATTCTGAGCATCTTAATAAATACATGGTAAAAAATGATTCATCTGTGGTTCCATAGCTGAGAGGATTGATTTTGTGTGGTCTTATATTTTGGGTTCAAAGCTAAGTTCTATTCTTGGCTGTATTATTTCACTCCACTCATCTACTTTCATCATCATTGCTGATGAAAGTATTCCAAAAATTCAGAAACCAAGTGTAGGATATACACTAATTCTCTGTACTATTTTCAAATATTTTCTGTAAATATGGAATTCTTTCTAAAAATTTTAAAGTTTATTCAAAAGAATACTGGAAGTATGGATAATGAACAATTAAGGGAGGCACTGTTAAAACATTTCACCAGCAATTACCAATCAATACTTCAAGAACCTTAGGATATTGAAAAGTAATATTAAATGATAATACAATTATCTTCTATGTTAAGTATTTTCTCCTGATCAAAACAAAAATGAGATTTTCTTAGAGGCACTTTTTCCCATTCTTTTTCAACACATGTTCTTGAAACATAAAAACCAAAGTATTTTAAAGCTTAGTGACAGCCATCATTTATCATGCTTCCCAAGAGGCATCATTGGCATTACAGTGGAGAGAATTCTATTATAGTATGACACTAGCCCCTATATTAAAAGATAACTAACATTCTGGCCCCTTCAATTATTCTGACAACAAAAATAGTCCCGAATATTTCCAAACACCTGCTAGGAGAAGGTACCATGTGGCACTAATAATTCAATTATTTTTTTTTTGAAAGAGGTAAACAGAAGACCAGAGAAGTTAAATGGATTGATGATCACAAAGCTAACAAAGTTTAAACTAATAGGTGAATTTTTCTTAATCAATATTCCAAATATACCTGCATATTTATTAATGCTATAGAATTCAAGTTCTCAGAATTTTTGGTATTTGGATTAAATGTGAGTTAGTAAACCAATTTTTCAGACAGAGAAAGTTCAAAGCCTGTGTGGAATTGGCCAAATATAAAGTTTAATTTAGTAACTAACTATAAATTACTAATAGCTTTACAAAATTTCATTTTCTACAAATATGAGCATGTCTCATGACTTTTAAGGACAATTTAAGAAAACAGTTAAAATTTTTAAAGCAAGTAATAAAGCAAGAAGTGAGGATGGGAAAACATTCCATTTCTTTCCAGCAGAGGTAGAGTAGACACATGACCATGAGGACAAGATTATTGGAGGGCTCTAGATCCAAAAGAACTCTATATGCTCAGAGGGAGGGTACAGAGAAAAAGGCCAAAGTCAAGCTGGCAAATATTGGACTGGCTAGCAACCCCTCATGGAGAGAAGATTAAGAAAATTTAGGACCTAGGAAAAGATATTGATGGGTAGGAGAAAGGAAGAATAAACCTAAAGACTCGAAAAAAGGACAAGTCTATGAATTTTGCATACTACTGAAGGAGAAAAACATTGTAGAAAACTCTAAAATGGCATTTTCAACCTCACAAAAGACAAAGTAGAATCTCAAACAAAAGGTACTACTTATGAGGCAGTACCTATGTCAAAGTACGGAAAAATAAACATCTGTATGACAAAAGCACCACACCAAAATAAATATAATAAAATCTACCATGAACATGAAGGAACTGATGAAAAGAACCCCATAACTTTCTATAGAAGACTTTAACATTTTTCATATGTCTTTGTTCAGGCTGCTGTAACAAAGTAACATCAAATCAGTAGCCTTCATCTTTTTTTAAGCAGAATTTATTTATTATATATCAAAAGTACAAGTTCACAATTCAATCAAAAGGTACTAAAAGGACATGTTAAAAGAGTTTAGGTGTAAAAATAGAAATGAATACCCAAAATTCAGTTAACAGGAATGTAATTTTAATAAGAATCACTAAAGAAAAGAGTAAGACCTGCTTCCAGCTCAGCATCAGGAAGATAGACTTGGCCACAGCAGATTTACTCACAAGGATTCCAATTGACAATGAGAAGATATTCCTTACCTGGAGCTACTATATTTCATGTTTCTTTGATCTCATCCTAAGAAAAGTGAGGTTATTCTGAGGATCAACTTCACAGACTATGCTCTTAGCTTTCACTGTCAGGTGACGAAGAGGACCTTCATATTGAACTTAAGTCAAATTGTCCAAGGTTGTTCGGATTGGGGTTCCTTCTATGTTTACCATCAGGGTTCCAATAACCTTTTCATGGCTCTGGATACTCTTCAGAGTCTCTTCCACTTCTGCCTGGGCTTTACTTCGGGTGCACCTAGAGCTGTGGGGCAATGGGATAGTAGAGGGAAGAGGGCCTGGCTCCTGGTATGAGTTTGTCAGTTCACTCCCTTAGGCATGTGTTAACATTAGTGCTGCTCACTCCCTCTGGAGCTGTGCCTTGGCCACCTACAGTGTATCAGATTTTCTTCTGGCCCTGTGTGTTCTCAGAAGGACCCAGATGAAATGCCCACATCAGTAGCATTGAAATAACAGGAACTTATCTCCTGGCACAGTTATACTGTGGATTAGGTTTAAATGTATTAATTGGAGGGAACACATATCATACAATCATGCACAACTCAAAGCTATTAAAACTTTTTAAAAACTTAGAAAAATTTGGTAAAGCTAAAGTAAACCTAAATAATGATGATGAGCTTAGGTAGATACATAGACACATAGAAAACAAACTTATAGTAGTAAATATATCCTTTTTGCCTGCAACTATAGCCCTGTCCCCCATATATCTGTCAGTTTGCTGCACTGTGGGGGGCTTGCGTGTTGTGATGAGGCTGAGAGCTCTGCCACTGTAACCTCGGACATGAGCAAGGTTACCCATGGTGGACAGGTTTTCAGCTAAGCTTCCAGACTAAGACAGACTAGGGAGTAGGACCTGGTGAACCACTCCCGAAACAACTAGCCATTGAAAACCCTATGAATAGCAAAGAAACACTGTCAGATATAGTGCCGGAAAATGAGCCCCCCAGGTTGGAAGGCACTCAAAAGACTACTGGGGAAGAGTTGCCTCCTCCAAGTAGAGTCTACCATGATGACGGAAATGGAGTAAAGCCCCAGGGACCTCCATTTGCTGATGTGGCACGACTCAAA
>VMDO01014345.1:25733-54999 GCA_007922755.1 Pedetes capensis | reverse complement strand
CATGACCTCTGTGGCAACTAGAACATCCTTAGAAAACACTCTCAGGACAGACGAGCCAGCGAGAACACAAACGTACCCCATAATTCCAGACTGAATGCATCGCCCACCTAACTGACCCCTGGCTAAATTTCCAAACATCCACCACTGCCTGAGAAAAAGAAAGGGTGCTCAGGGAATTCTGGAGTGGAAGACATCAGGGACTTAACCAGTCGTAATGGAAATCTCTCCCTTCCCCACTCCATCCCCACATGGAGAATCACAGAATTCTGCAACGCTCTCCTCGATCCACAGATGAACTTCCTTACACTAACATCCAAGCTTTCCAGACAAGTTTCACCAAGTCTTCTAGACCATTAGCACACAAAAACAAATTCTTATTCAGTCTGCAAGCCATCCCATTTATTGCTGCAAATTTATCATCACGCAATGCTTTTTGCTGAAAAACAGAACATATTGCTACTTCCTGACGCATGCCTGAGTACCTAATATTCAATAAAGTGTTTAATTTCCAAATTACCAGTTTCTCCAATTTGCTTGTTTCCTGTCTAAAAATCCAACACCACTGGGCACTGATGAGGGCCCCGTTGAGTCATATCATCTCAAAGGGCAGACATGTATTTGCATAATTCATATTTACAAAGACATGAGCTACACAAATCTTCATTACGTGGGGAGAATGCGCTAGTGTGACTGCACACATCTAAATGGTCTGGGAACTGTCCCTCTCAGCATTCATCAGCCATAGCCTCATTTTATCCCATTAGGGGGGTAGGAAGAGCAACGACAGACTGATGTATGTGCCAGTGAATCTTGTGGCTGTATTTCAGAATGACCTGTATTAAAGGAATTACAAAAACGTAAGAGAAATTTACTACTCACAGGATAATGGCCCACTGTGGCGTAAGGGTGTCCCAAACGCAGTAGACCCTTGCTTTATTTACACCCCACTGCTTGACTGATCATTTTTCTCATATTTTCCCTTACCTTTGAAGGCACGGATTCTCCTGCCTTATTGATCTCTTTATACCTTATCATTTTTTCCCTGAATTATTTGGCATGGTGACAACAGTGTGTTGCCAAGGCTGATTTAACATCATCTCCCAAGTATGCGGCGTGGGGCTTCGGGTGGAATATTTTAAGACAGAAACATGTAACACATCTGTCAGGCAACGATACAAACACAGTCCCTTGTCAGAACTAATGAATGAGGTAATCCAGAGTGCAGAGAAATAGCAGGAAGATGGAAGATGTGAGAATCCACGTTTCGCCAAAAAGCATTTCTTAGTAATTACATTATTTGGTGAAGAATGATGTTCCTTTGCTATTGGTTCTAACTCATTTTTTTTTCACAAAAGGACTTCAGTGTTTCTCTCTAGAGAATGAAAGTGTCATCAGAAGTAGGCAGCAATGCTCACATTAATGAAAGACGTGAGCAGTCCTTTAACTGGGAGCTCATCTTATAGGAAGGATATATTTTCCTCTACATATGTTGTTAAACTTGTAAACGAGGTAGTTCCTCTTCACTTGATTCACTATCCAATGTTTTGTTTTGTTGATTTTGATTTTATTTTTGCAAAATTCTTTTTTATAAGTAATTTTTAATGTACAACTTAATGGGTTTCGTTACAACATGTATTTCACTGTGACATTTCCATATATGCATTTCATTGTGCATTGCTCACATAACTTCCACTTTACCTTCTTATGACCCTCCTCCCCTATTCCCACCCCCCACCAATGGTCTCCTTTCTACTTGCATGGCTTTCTGTGAGAATATTTACCTATATATGTGCATCCCTATTTTGATATAAGCCCAAACGTTTTTCTATAGTGATTTACCTTTTTACATTCTCAGCAGTATTAGATGAGTGATCTAGTCCACTTACATTATTGCCAGTCTTTGGTGTTATCACTTTTCTGAAATAGTCATTCTAGTAGGTTGTATTTTTTTCTATCTTCCCCCTTTTTTCCAACATACTCATAAACTTATGCTGTTTACATTGAGATTGCTCTCTCCCCCTTCATCCTGACTCATTGATCTTCCTCCCCATCCCATCTTCTCCAATCTTTGCTTCCCTCTGCTAGATCCCTCCCTCCTCCTTCCACTCCTCAATTCTTAATGCTGGATGTGATCAGGTACAAGGACATGTAGAGCACCTATGTGGTCATTTCTGCAGTGATTACCTGTGTTTATTTCTAATCTGTCAATAAGGGCCTCATCCCCAAATCTTTAAAGATTCCTCCGCCAGGAGAAGATAATGTTCCAAAGGTGAGTTTTCAGTGGGTACAGAAAACATTAACAAAGGGGGAAGGAGGTAGAAGTACAGATGTGGCTAAGATGAAAGAGCACAAGAGCAGCCTACAAGGAGAAGAAAAAGAAGAGAGAAGGACTGTGAGCTGAGGGAGGTGGTGGCTTCTACACTGGGAAGGAAGTTCACAACTTTACAGATCCTCCACTCCATTCTTTGCAACGTGGATGCATCATTTTAACCAGTGATCAAGTTTTGAAGGTGGTCCTTGCCCAATAAAATCTCTTTATCTAGAAGTAGACATTCCATCCTGAGGATCCAAGAAGAAAATCACCTGCAAGTGTTGAAAGGTACTGTATGAACGAACGTGATCACTGATCTCACTGCCCCTCTACACACCTGGAATCCTGTTACACTACTAGCCCAGCTACCATTTCTCACAGTATCTCCAGTAACCCCTGTGTCACCACTAAATACAACTAGAATTATATTTGTCAATTGTTGTTGTTGTTATGTGCTTTTGAGTTGGATCCGACTCATAGCAACCCTACTTACAACAGAAGGAAACACTCCCTGACACTATGCCATGCCTGGCACTATGCCAGTGTTATGTCTGCTATCCATAGGGTTTTCAATAGCTGACTGTTTCAGGAGTGGACAGCCAGGTCCTTCTCCCATTTTGGGCAGTACTGGGAATCAAACCCAGGGCCTCAGAGAGAGTAGAGATGCATTCTACCAACTGAGCTAAACCCCAGCCCTATATCTGTCCTAGAAGAAGTACAACCAGAGTGCTCCTTGGAAACAAGTATGACAAGACTCTGTCTGACATATTTTGGACATGTTGTCAGGAGGGGCCAATCCCTGGAGAAGGAAATCATGTTTGGGAGAGTGGCAGGTCAACAAAAACAAGGGAATATTCTCAATTAGATGAATTGACACAGTGGCTGCAACAGTGGATTTAGACATAAAAAAGATTGTGTGCCTGGCACAGAATTGGAGTGTTTCATTCTGTTGTACACAGGGTCACGATGAATTGGACCCAACTCGACTACACCTAACAATAAATAACAGTACCTGTCCATATGAGTCATCAAATCTTTGTTAGTGCATAAATACACTTCCTAGTCCCATTTTTTATTAACAGAAGTATACTGTACATTTGATATTTTGGCTGCAACCCTTTCTTCAATTACAGGAGAGCAATAACGTCAATGTTCAAACATACCCTTTTTGATGCCATCTAACCTAGAAGTGATGTTTGTTTTGATTTAGCATATATTCATTAAACAAACTGATTTCACTGTCACAGCCTCATGCAAATACTTCTTTTACATCATGGACTTCCAGCTCATTCACCCTCCTCCCACCTAGACAGCCTCACTTGTGCCCCCCTTCCTCTCCCCTCCCACAGTCCCTTTATTTCTCCTAACTAGTGCTTCCCCACTTTCAAGTCCTTCTTATTTAAAGTCTAGCTTCTGTATAGGAGAGAAAACGTGAGATCCGTCTTCAGGGCCGGCTTGTTCCACTCGGTGTTATGCTCTTGAGCATGCTGGCAAAGGCACCTGCAAAGAGCGGATCTTCTGCCGGCTGGTCCTCAGCACTGCTCCATGGGGTGCCCCCTCCCAGCCCAGCAGTCAGACCTACTCATCCTGAAGGCCTGACTCAAATTTCCTCTCTCAGAGAAGACTTTATCCCAGAGATTTATCTCCTCCTGCCTTTAGATCCAAAGGGACAATGTCCTCACGCCTCTGCTGGTGGTACATGTTTTGTGTGGTATTTTTTCCTTCCGTGGGTCCTTTTACCCCTGGCATGCTGGGGAACTGAGGACAGGCAAACAAAAAGGCCCACCTTGGCGCTTCAGAGTCTGTGCATGTGCTTAGAACAAACCTCCCCAGTGGATCTTAACCATGTGCTGCAAGTTGAATTTTATAACAATCTTCTCCACCATGATTCTTTGTGAGAGATACAGAGAGAGGTCTCAGGCCTAACCTCCAGCGATATTCTTTGTTTTGTAAGGTAAGTGCCTGACATATATGTGGGAGGACATGGAGACTTGTGGGCCACTCTACCTGCAGAAGAGAAAAAGGGAGCTGTAGAAAACAAGAAGCCTGCAGCTGTAGCATCTGATCCGATCAGATCTTGGAAGCTAAGCAGGGTCAGGCCTGGTTAGTCCTTGGATGGGAGACTGCCTGGGAACACAGGGTGCTGTAAGCTTGGGAGAAGGACCTGGCAACCCACTCCCCAAAAATAATCACCCATTGAAAACCCTATGAATAGCAGAGAAGCACTGACAATAGTGTTTCATCAGCTGGGTGCGGTGGCGCACACCTGTAATCCCAGCAGTTTGGGAGGCAGAGGCAGGAGGATTGCAAGTTCCAGACCAGAGGCAGTCTGCATAACTTAGTGAGACCCTGTCTCAAAAAGTAAAAAAACGGGTTGATGGTGCAGCTCAGACAGCACTTGCAGAGCATGCAAGCATGAGGCCTGGGTTCAACCTCTAGTACTGAACAAAACAAACAAACAAAAAAATAGTGTTTCATCTGTTGTACGTAGGGTCGCTATGAATCGGACTCTGACTTGATGGCACCTAACAACAACAGCAACAGCAACAACAACAACAGGAAATAAGGAGTCCTCTTCATCCTGCTCCTTCTGCAGCTTTCTGCCAAAATATCGGCTGGCCTGCTGCTGACAGACCCAACCACAGCATCTGAGCTACCTGGCCAAAGGAAATACTTCTGCTCATTATTGATCAGGAAGAATATAAGAATATACATATTTATTTCACACTTTAACCGTCACACATGTCTGTCCAAACTGGAAGGAAGTGAACTCCATACTAGAGGTGTCGCTATATACATATAAATGGAACCTTTTGGAAACACCGAGGTAAGACTTTTGCAATGCACATAAATAAAGGTATTTTTATTATATACAGACTAAATTCACATTGAAGATGAAGGTGAGCCTGACTCCTGCCATGGTATTTTCAGTTGCATCATATGGTTGTGAAAGCTGGGCACTGAACAACAGAGAAAGGAGAAGAATTGACGCTTTTGCATCATGGTGCTGGAGATAATTATTGAATATGCCATGGATTGCCAGAGGACCTAACAGATCTGTCCTAGAAGAAGTGCAACCAGAGTGCTCCTTGGTGCAAGGATGGCTAAACTGCATCTCACGTATTTTGGACATGTAGTCAGGAGAGACCAATCCCTCGACATGGTGTTTGGGAGAGTGGCAGGTCAACGAGAAAAAGGAAAATCCTCAACTAGATGGATTGACACAATGTCTGCAACAATGGGCTTAACTATAAATAAGATCTTGCTCCTGACACAGAATCAGGGAGTGTTTTGTTCTGCTGTGCATAGGGTTGCGATGAGTCAGACCCGACTCAATGGCATCTAACAACAAATTCACATTAAAATTCAGAAAACCATCTATCAAGATTAAGACTTAGTTTTTAAATCTTGATGTAAATATGTCAAAATCAATATAATTGTGTGATTGGGGTATTCCAATTATTTTAGTAAATAACTTTTTTCTTACTATGACATCATTCTATAGGTTTGGGGCATTCATGTCAGTGACCCTCAGCCTTACATCAGATTCGTGTATGTGTCTAAAACAATAAAACTTCCACTCAACTCAGCTGCATTTTGTGACAATGAAAAAGATTTATTCTTTGTTGGAAAAAAAACTGTGTGTGTGTGTCTGTCTGTCTGTATTGTATATGCACATATACACATAGTATATATATGTAGCATATATAGTGTATATGTGTATACACACACACACACACACACACACACACGTCGTTGTTGTTAGGTGCCACTGAGTCATGTCTGACTCATAGCGACCCTCATAGGGTTTTCAATAGCTGACTGTCTCATTATTGTCTTGGGAGTGGATTTCCAAGTCCTTCTCCCATTTTTGCAGTGCTGGGAATCAAACTCGGGACCTCAGAGACTGCAGAGCAGTGCTCTACCAACTGAGTTAAATCCCAGCACCATATGTATGTAATCTATATATAGTACAGCTTGCAACTATAGCCCTGTAGCATCCAATCCCATCAGATCTCAGAAGCTAGGCAGGGTCAGGCCTGGTTAATACTTGGATGGGAGACCACCTGAGAACACCAGGTGCTGCAGGCTTGAGAGAAGGACCCAGCAACCCACTCTCAAAAAACAATCTGCCATTGAAAATCCTATGAATAGCAGAGAAGCACTGGCAATAGTGTTTTGTCTGTTGTACATAAGGTCACTATGAGTCGGATACCAACTCCACAGCACCTAACAACACAAGATATATATATATACATATATACACATATATATATGCACACACACACACACACATACATATATTTGTTGTTGTTGTTAGGTGCCATCGAGTTAGGTCCGACTCATAGTGACCCTCATGTGGGTTTTCAATGGCTGATTGTTTTGGGATTGCCATGGGAGTGGATTGCCATGTCCTTCTCCCATTTTTGTGGTGCTGGGAATCAAACCCGGGACCTCAGAGACTGCGCAGCAGCGCTCTACCAACTGAGCTAAATCCCAGCCCATATACTATATATATTTGGCTATTTGCTACAAATATTATGTATAGCAGCGAATATGTGTGTGTGTGTGTGTGTGTGTGTGTGTACACACACATACTATTTATAGCATACTATTTATAGCACACATACTATTTATAGCAAAGAGTCACCATCTTTGGTAGAGAAAATTATTTGCACACTAAACAGAGAAACAGCCAAAGTGCAGAACAGAGCATCTGCTGTGGACAAGGGTGTAATTACCTTGTTCATCCAAACACTGTCAGGCATAAAAGTTTCACTCTGTCTCTCTGGCAAGTTGCTCTGTTCAGACTTTTAACACATTATTAGCAAATAATAACTAGTTTGAAAGTCCTGTCAATATCAACAGTGTGTCTTACGTACGGTTTCCTGTGAAAATAGCATGCAGGCTATAATCTGATAAATTATGAGCAATTTAGGTGCCAAAATGGTCAAAAGCATCAATCCTGTCCTGTCTGAAACCTTTCACATACCTTCTGATGTTGTTTGCAAAGGACCTGAAAGATTTTGCAAAGGAGAAATACTGTCTCTGGTTCTAGATTACAAGTTCTTGTGTATTCTAGGGACTGTTTTCTGGCCCTTAACAATTTCTTTCTTTGGGTGGTGAAGTTACCTTGATTTTCCTGGCCCCTCACCTTTACCTGGGGTGGCCCAGGAGTCAGTCCTCCTGCTGCCTTATGGATCAGGTAAAAGAAGCCCATCTCTGATGAGCACCCATCCATCATCAAAGGCAGGGCTGTTCTGAGTCTCTGGACGCCACTTCTAACTGTCCTCTGTGGATTTCAACATGTGATGCCAAGAGACTTAAGTCTATTCATAAAACCTCTGAAGAAAGGGAGGTTGGCCTCCCTTCTCTGACTTCTTACATGTGGTTGTCTTTGTTTTCTTTTTAAGAAGAAAGGATATGGGAATCATGAAGCCATTTCCAACAAATGCCCTTAATAGGCAGGATTGCTAAAATATCCCATACCAGGGACCTTCCCACAACCTTCCAACAGCCACCAGCAACAGCTGGCAAACTCCAGTTAATTTAGAATTGTGTGTTCTTTGCTGTTATTGGCAGACCAATTATGCAGCCCTGAAAAGACCCTGTTAATACCATGATTTTTCAAACGAGGGCTCATCTGGCACTAAACAAATCATGTCTCCTTTTTACTGAAAATAAACAAGTTTTATCATTCACTTAAATTTTAGTCTTAGAACTATTCTCTGGGAGCAGGGGGATGAGGACACCAAAAATAGAGGTCAATGTGAGAAGCAGAAGAGATGACTTCCACAGGGTGTGTGGGACCCCACTCTGACACAAGTTCTTCCATCTGGGTATTTCAAGGATGTCATCCCACTTAAGAATCCAGAAGGGAAAGTGTCAGAGAAGTAACAGATGGGTTTTCCTTGCCTAGACCAGCCTAATGGAGCTTCCAGGCAATTTGCATACTTAGCAGTCAGGGACACAGGTGTGTGTCAAAGAGTTGAGAGAGGCCAAGAGAAGCCGCCCAAAGGATGGAGCTTCCTGACTCATTCCTGCCTGGAGGGGATCATACACCTGGTGGGGGTGTTTGTTAGCAGGCAGGCATTGCAGTGGAAGTACTTTCTCTTCTTCTGAGTTATGGGCTAACACAGTCCAGTGTCAGTTCCATTCAGAACAGTTTTCATCCTAACGGAGGAATAATACCAAAGTGTTGCCCTGCTTATTAGTGAATTTATCCGAAATGGTATTCACACACCTTCACTTCTTTTAACATATGCAATGAAAATGTTGGCTCCCTCCTGGTCTAAAATCTGAATATTGAAGTGCTGACCGCTGCTTGGTTCTAGCACCATCTCACTTTCTGAAACAAAGGGACAGTGGACACCAATACCAATGTGAACACCCTCAGTGCACCTCAAATTCTGGAAAATTTCAATTCTCCCTCAACTTGATAATCAAGTGCCAAGGCCAGGCACTGTATACAGACACAATGCAAAAATTGGGTCAATTAATTGAAATAGCATCACTCTATGTGTTGCACAGACATGCTTTTGTATCTTGTTTCTCTGGCCTTGACTACATAAACCACCTGCCCCTTTGGTGGGCAGGCACATCGGTAGCTCCTAGTGAACCACACTTTCCATAATTCACAGTCTATCTTATTCACTGTTGGACGGATCTGCTGTGACCATGGATTAGACACAAGCAGGAAACAAGAGGAGGCCGGCACAACCCTCGTGTAATGGAGGTCATTCTCCCGAAATGCTCACTCTTGGAACTCAGCCTTTAAGCTGGGAGGACGAATCTCAACAGCTCAATTTCCTGATGTTGTTTTATCCAGATGAGCTTTGGGCACAATCAACAGTACTCCATGTGAAGAAGACTGGGGGAAACATGGACTGAGTCAGACCCAGAATTCCCAGCTAGAGAGAGAGTCCACAGGAAGAGGCTGCAGCAGGACAGAGACCATGGAGGGGAAAAGCGAGGTGCCCCAACGGAGGTGCCCCGGCCCTGCTCCCACATGTTGGACTTGTACCAGGAACCCCAGCTCATACCACAAGGAGCAGAAGACTGTGAAGTCAACACAGAGAATCATTAGAGAAAAATAAGTCTTTATTGTTTTTAGCCACTGTGTTAGCTATTGCTACTTGTTACGCAGAAGTTGATAAGTGAAACAGTCACTTAAAAATGTGACTTTTTTCTGAGATACTGATGGACAACTAGCTTTTTTGTATGTGACATTTAATCTGCAGGCTGTCTGAGCAGGTTGAGCTGGATGGTCTCAGAGAGTCCTTCCAGTTCTGAGAGTCTGTTTCATTCTGCACTGTAATAAAAAAAAAAAAGGCTGCTGGTAATCTGAATGCAATAGCAAACTAATTATGCAACACAGTGTCCTTAAAAAAAGTGGCTGCAAGGTGGAAGCCGAGGTCTAACGTGAATCCACCAGAGAGCTGGGCACAGAGGCAGAACCCTAGAATCCCAGCGACTCAGAAGCCAGAAACAGGAGGATCACAAGCTTAAGACCAGAGGCAGACTGCGTAACTTGGTGAGACCTTGTCTTTAGATAAGAAATAAAAAAAGGGGACTAGGGTGCAGCTCAGTGGTAGAATGCTTGCCAAGTATGCACGAGGCCCTGGCTTCCACCCTGTACCACCACAAAATAAGCAAATAAATAAATAAAATAATAAATCTGCCAGAAAGCAAAACACTCTTTACCAAAGAGCCTCCTATGTCAGTCTTATCATAGATGAGCATTGTAATAAAGATTCTTAAGCTCTGTATTATATACATTCTAAAAGAAAAAAAAGTCAATTGTTTGGAATAGTGGTTACAGAAATATGATATGGATGCTTTTCAGAAGAATAGGGATCTGCCTCTGTTAAACTCATTCCTTAATTTAGAAAGAAAAGTTAAAATGTATCAGGATATCATCATAAGAGCTCCAAGGTTAGAAAGTAATTAAGTAGCATAATCAAATGTTTACTCTGTACCAATTAAGTGTAAAGGATAAGGTTAAGATTTTATCTGACCCTGAATGGCTTTTCTCCCCTAGACCATCACTTTTATGGGAATTTTTATGTGCTGACCCCCAGGTATCTGTCAGCTTCTCATGCTATGGGGGCTTGCGTGTTGCTGTGATGGTAAAAGCTATGCTACTGGTATTGCAGACACCAGCAGGGCCACCCATGGTGGACAGGTGTCAGCTGAGCTTCCAGACTAATACAGACTAGGGAGAAGGACCCAGCAGCCCACTCCTGAAACAATTAACTATTGAAGACCTTATGAAGCTGACTGTGGTGATGTACACCTGTAACCCCAGCCATCAAGAGATGGTGGAGGCAGGAAGATCACAGGTTCATGGCCAGAGGCAGCCTGCATAACTTAGTGAGACCCTGTTTCAATTTAAAAAATAAAAATTGGGCTGAGGGTACAGCTCAGTGACAGAACACTTGCAAAGTATGTGCAAGACCCTGGGTTCAGTCCCCAGTACCACATAAAAACAAAACAAAACAAAACCCCTATGAATAGCAGAGAAGCACTGTCAAATATAGCACTGGAAAATGAGCCCCCCATGCTAGAAGATAGTCAAAAGATGACTGGGGAAAAGCTGCCTCCTCAGCGTAGAGTCGACCTTAATGACAGGTATGGAGTGAAACTCCTGGGACCTTCTTTGGCTGATGTGGCATGACTCAAAAGGAGAAGAAACATAGTAGCTGCAACAATAGGCTCAAACATAAAAAGATCGTGTGCATGGCACAGTGTTGGTAAGTGTTTCATTATGTTGTATATAGGGTCGCTATGAGTGGGATCGGACTCAATGGAACCCAATAACATGATGTGCTAAATATCTTATGAGTAAAGAAACAGAGGCATAGAGATTAAGTGCAAAGCTAGTATAAGGCAGAGGTGGCCTGAGAATTCAGGCAGCTGACTGCACATTCTGCATTCTTACCCTTAAACATACGGAGTGGGATTTAGCACAGTTGGTAGAGTGCCACTCTGCAGTCTCTGAGGTCCCATCTTCGATTCCCAGGACCACACTGCAAAAATGGGAGAAGCAATCCCCCAATCCACTCCCAAGGCAATCCCGAAACAACCAGACATTGAAAACCCTATGAGGGTCGCTATGAGTTGGACACGACTCAACAGCACCTAATAACAACAACAACCCTTAAATCTACTGTTTTGACCCATAATGGAAATAAACTCAGAATCTTCTTATTATCAGAACCAAATTATGATCAACTGAGCATTTATATTACTAGTGAAATAATGTCAGAAACTGTTTAAAGATATGTAAATTATCTCCAAGAGAAAAATCAGACACCAACCTAAGCCAAAAGAACTCTATCATTCTGATGTATGCTAAACAGGAACATTTTATTTACTTGGTTTTCAAAGTCCCCAAATTCCACTTCTCTCCTCTAAGTTCCCCAGTGTCTCTTAAAGATATTAATATCTACTCATTTATTATATTCCCAACAATAATATGGATTATCTGGTTATTTCCCAAGTTGGGATACTCAGCAAAAACAAAAACAAAAAAATCCCCCCACACAATTTCTTCATCTTGATTTATTTAGGTAAGTTTTGAGGCAATGCTTTGTATTCACTGTAGGGAAGGTGGCTGAGAGTTAAACCTGAAACATATGTCATTTTAGCCACAGAAACAACAAGTGTAATGCTTTATTATCTGTCAGGGAGAGCAGAGCAGGAGTTGGAGAGATGTTTAACTACCTGGCTGAATAGCCAGGCCACGAAAACATCTTCCCAGAAGAGTCTCTGAATCTACAAAATTGAATCACACCATGCCAGGCATATTGCATCTGCCTGTGTTAAGATTCTTTGACTCAGCATATTTAAATCAAGTTAGAAGTCCATCCCATCTGCCAACACTGAGAGTCTCTGTGCACACTTCATCAACATATGATGAGTCTATTAATGAGCACAGTGGCCCCTACAGTTTACCAGCACCCCATGGTAAAGAAAGGGGAATCTGACAGCCAAGGTCTGCACACATGCTTCCACAGCTGCTAGGCCTGTGACCTGGGGAAAAGGGTTTTTTTGTTGTTGTTTTTTTGTTTTTTTTAAACTTCCCTGAACCTTGGTTTGCTTCTCTGAAAATTGAGGGTAATCACAGAAGCCACCTCCTGAGCCTACTGTAATGATTGGGTGGGTTTAGCTGATGTCAACCACCTAGAACTGTTCTTCACACTGGTCAAGAGCAATGTAACCGTCAGCCATTGTTACTGTCTGTACTGTTGTTTTTAAATTTAACACTAAATTGCACTGGAATCTATGATAGTTCTACAAAGCATATCAGGCAGCATCTGCACACGGGAGCTGCCATCCGAAGACAGGGTCTTGAAGGAGGGGAGTCTGACTTTCATTAGCACGTGTTCTAAACAATGACCAAATTTACAAAATGAAGGTCATCTCTTCCTCTGCGATACCAATCTGGATACATGTAACTGACCATAACACAGAAGGCAAATTTGATTTTTAAATTTTAAAATGCCACCATGTTTAGCTTTTAACTGCCGAAATGAAAACAAGACAAGATTCAAAGGGATGGAACGACATTTTGCTATTTCTAACTTAAAGCATGAGCTGGGATTTAGCTCAGTTGGTAGAGCGCTGCTCTGCAGTCTCTGAGGTCCTGGGTTTGATTCCCAGCACTGCAAAAATGGGTGAAGGATGTGGCAATCCACTCCTGAGAAAATCCCAAAAATTATCAGCCATTGAAAACCCTATGAGGGTCGCTATGAGTCAGACAGGAGTCGAGGGCACCTAATAACAACATAAATTATGGTGTCACCAGAAAGTACACAATTAGTTTAATGAAACAAAATTACAAGCTGCAAAAGTGTTTTTGTGTATGTGCGTATACATGTGTATCTTTTAAAACACAGTTAAAGGTTTAGTTAAGAGTTATGTACAATAGCTTCCAATGTCAAGGACAGGTTTTTTGTTTTTTGTTTTTTTTTTTTTATCATGACATGCAGTATAGTTAGTGAACTATTGAATAACAAAAAGCAAAAGGGTAGGATTTAACAAACCACAGACACAGAATATTTGGCTGGATCATTTGGCAGGAGTTTTGTGTCACTTAATGAGCCAGACCACCTTTCATTAGGGCCTGGTTTGTCATTTACGAAGGCGTGGTGATTCAAAATGAATGGACTGCTTTGGGTTAGTTTTAAAAATCATAATCAGAGCTCTTAGCACAGATTTCATTTTTAATAATATCCTTAAAATCACTAAAAAATATCACCCCACAGTGTAATTTGTTTCTTTCGCACTGACAGCACTCCTACTATTTCAAACTAATTGCTTTTTTACATTATCTTAAGATCAGGCTCCACAGAACGAATCTGGAGATCTCACAGCTGAGACCACGAACACATCAAGAGGAGCCCAAGGCCAGGCGAATGTCCGCTTCAGAACTGCACTAAAGATCCCCACATGCATTCACCATGAGGCAGGCATCACAACATTTGACAGCGTGACTTGAAGGTTTGTCAGATGCCTGGGTGTTTATTTCCATCTCTCTGGAAGACAATGTGGAAATTATATTCATTTATTAAGGATGTGCAGCCAGAAAAAAGGATCATGTCTGGGTTTGGTTGGAAGTTTCCTGGGAACCTTTAAGTACTGTTTTAACCTATGCAGTACAATGTACGTCTTTGAAAAGGGCAAATAAGATCAAAAGTGTGCAAGCTGGGGATGGTGGTACACACCTGTAACCCCAGCACCCGGGAAGCTGAGGCAGGAGGACTGACTTGAATTCAAGGCCAGCCTGGTCCATGTAGAAAATGCCAGGCCAGCCTGAGCTACTGAGCAAGGAAAATAAAATAACATAAGCCAAACAGTTGTACAATAGCCTCACCTTTTCCCAATAATGGCAAGCAGTAAAACCCAAACCAGGTAGTATCTTGGGATAGTACAAGTAGAGCTGAAATTACTGAATTTTCTCCACTTCTGTAAGTGACAAATGAAGCAGTTGGTTCAACAACAGTCATACAATTTGTAGATCATGGTAAGCGAAGGGTGTGGAGGGAAAAGATGGAGGGAGAGAGAGAGACTCACTCACTCCCTCTCCTTCCCACCGTACCTAAGGCACATTATAGTCACACAGTATGGAAAATGGCAGCTACGATATATTAAAAATTAATGATGCTCACTATGAAAATAATCAAGCCTGACTGGCCACCCAAACAATTAAAAATGGACAAGAATATTTATGTTTTCAGAAGTATTGATGGGAACAAAAAACCTGTTCTTTTCTTGGAGACATTTAAGAATGAAGAATTCCCAAAAGCACTGCCTGGCAAAGAAATTCTTTGTGATATTTTTTTAACATGGGCACAGGATACACACACAAAGTTGGAAAGTTAGTGTCCCAAAGCGTAAACATAGTTCAACCATCTGCGGAGCCTGTTTTCTCGGAGAAACTTTTGACAGTCTTAGATTCTCAGAGAGAGCCTGGATGCTTCCAAATAACTTATTTATGAGCCAATACTTGACCTTTTCAGTAAGATCTAACTTTCTTTTGAGAAGAACTCTTTAACATCTAGGAAAACTTGTGTTTGGGTCCTAGAGTTTAAAGTACACTCTAAAAACATACACTCTAGACACAAAAGAATGAAACATGCAATCTTATACCCATGACTGCTGTGGCTTTTAATTCTCGGTAAATGTTTTCTGCCATTCCCAGCATTATTATCATTCATTACAATTCAGAGAGGGTGAAGGGACCATCTAGCACTATAATCTTTCCACAGTTAAATACTTATCTAACACCATTTTATTTGACAATTTATAGTTATATTTTTGCTGACATTTTCCCAGTATACATTTTTTCACCTGAGGCATTGAGAGGGAAGCCTGCAGCCATAGCACTGTGGCATCTGACCCCATCAGATCTCAGAAGCTAGGCTGCGTCGGGTCTGGTTAGTACTTGGAAGGGAGACCGCCTGGGAACACCAGGTGCTATAGGTTTGGAAGAAGGACCAGGCAACCTACTCCCAAAAATCTATCAGCCATTGAAAACCCTATGAATAGCAGAGGAGCACTGACAATAGTGTTTCACCTGTTGTACACAGGGTTGCTATGAGTCGAACAATGACTCAACTGCCCATAACAACAACAACATTGGGAGAAAAGAGAAAATCAATGTGATCAGTTTATGGGTACTTTGCCATTTTCAGAAATGACCTGTTTGTAACTCAATATTCACCTTTGTTGGTGAAGCAAATTGAAGATTTATCACTTAAGGTTGACCTGACTCATTACCATTATACTACCTAGAGCAGGCAGTGTGGGAGCAGAAGCGTCCCTAGGGAGTTCAGGCCACCCAGAGCAGTGATGTCCTTCCTCAGGTAGCAGAAAGAAAGGGAAGCGGGAGAGAGAAAGGGAAAGGGGGAAGGAAAGGAAGATGGGAAGACAAAAAGAAAGGGAAGGTGAGGGGGAGGGAGAGAAGGAAGAAAGGAGGGAGGGAGGAAGGGAAAGAAAGAAAAAAGAAAGAGAAAGAAAAAAGGGAGAAAGGGAGGGAGGGAGGAGGGAAGGTGAGAGAGAGGGGGAGGGAAGGAAAGAAGGAGGGAAGGAAAGGAGGGAAGGAAAAAAGGAAGGAAGGGGAAAGGGAGGGAGGGAACAGTGCTGCAATTACTGGTGACTTCTGCAAAAATCTAGCCTGTGAAATCTCCTCCGAAGCCTAACAATGCAATAAAATAAAACATAAACAGACAGCTGTCATATGAGATACTATGCCTGCATCTCCCTCTGTTAGGACCTGCTGAGTTATGTTGTGGTGAGGAGCTCTCGAGTTGAGTCCAACTCATAGCGACCCTATGTACAACAGATGAAACCCTCCCGAAACTGTGCCATGCCCAGCACTATGAATATTCATAGGGTTTTCAATGGCAGATTGTTTCAAGAGTGGGTTGTCAAGTCCTTCTCCTGTTTTTGTGGTGCTGGGGATTGAACTTGGGGCCTCAGAGAGCGCAGAGTGGCACTCTACCAACGGAGCTAAACCCCAGCCTTACCGAGTTACCTTGTGCCATAAACTCCAGTTCATCATATCAGCCCTCAATTTGTATTCTTATTTATCAATCTGATGGATAAAGTCATGTGCCATAGACTACAAAGTAGAACATACTCCCGTCCCTTAGAAAATTGTAAGATTTCATACCAGTTCAAATCTGGACAGATTTTGAAGTCAGGACAGGGTATACAAGAGACGTCTCCAAAATCATCAGATTTTTGGCCAGTTACACTTCTAACCAAGGACATTTTATAATCAGATGTAGACACATTTCTAAGATCTCTCTGGAAAAAAAAATCAATACAACTAACTCACCGTGATCACTGCTAGGAAAAAAAAAGGTCAAAGTACACCTCACAACTACTATATAATTTTACTCACATTTTTGGTGTCTGGTGTTCTAAAGACCTACATTACTGCTTAATCTTTTCATTCAAGGAACATTTATTGAACACAAACCTTGCAGGGAGTCCAAAACAAGACACAATCCCTTGAAATATTTTGACTGATGTCTACGATGGGAGGTTGATGTGTTCGGCTGAATGGACGGTTCCACTGGCATCTTCAGGACTCTCTTGATTTCCCAGCTAAAGTTACTGTAGATAACCACTGTCTTCTTTAGAATAACTTTTCCTGCACACTCCTGATCAAAATGCTACAGCATCTACTATTTTTTAGGCATACATCCCACAGCCTAGTCTTTACTGCATTACTAAGAGATTTTCTCACTGCCCTCAATGTGAAATCAACACCATGACATAAAATAAAGAACCCTGAAAGTGGCAATCAGCTCCACGTCTCAACAACAAACACCTGCCAGCCTGGTATCAGGACCGTTATCTAAATTATAGTACAGAGGGCATCTCTACACTTCTGACATTTGAAGTGCTTTACATTGGGGCAATTTGCTCAAAGGTACCTTGTTTTCAAGCAGTTTCTCCTTGAGTTTTAAGAAATTAACCATTGTAGCCATGACCGTAGGAGAGTAAAGAGTTGTGGCAGCTGTCTGAATGCTGAGGATAAGACCTTAACATCAATGTGTCTCTGTAAAGGGAGCATCTCTTTTTAACAAAGCGTAAAGGAAATGCAAGTCAAGTTCACTTTTGCTTATACACAGCACTCCAAAGGAAGGCTGATTCCTATCCCTAATGTTCATTCATAAGTTCCCTCTTCTGTCATTTGAATATTTATGCTTCCTATGATACGGAGCCTGCAGCTGTAGCCCTGTGGTATCCGATCCCGTCAGATCTCAGAAGCTAAGCAGGGTCGGGTCTGGTTAGTACCTGGATGGGAGACCGCCTGGGAACACCAGAAGCTGTAGGCTTGGGAGAAGGACCTGGCAACCCCCTCCCAAAAATCAATCTGCCATTGAAAACCCTATGAACAGCAGAGAAGCACTGACGATAGTGTTTCCCCTGTTGAACAGAGGGTCGCTATGAGTCGGATACCGACTCGACGGCACCTAACAACAACAACAACAATGATACGGAAGTGATGATCACTATTTAAATGAAAAGCCAATTTGGTCTTGCTATATTTTCTCTCCCAGAAACATGTGCTGGGTTTAAATAAGCAGCAGATATCAGAAGCAACATTTCTTCCTGTAGCTCTGTACTAAGGAGGGCATTAAATATCCTCTCAGGATGAAAATGCATATTGTCCTGAAACCCTCGATCCTTCTGAAAAATGCAAAGGGCAGGAGAACTTAGTCAGATTGCGTGGTTCTTTGGCAGAAGTACACGTAACAGTTTAGAACCTCACTGCATCCGTGATTTGAAAGTATATTTTAAGCCAATGTTAAACAAAGCATTTTTAATAACTTGAAATTAACATGGGCTCTTTTTGACAGTGAGTGACAGACATTTCTGGACACTGTTTATTACCTGATTGATTGATAATAGGCATATCTAGTGAGGGCAAAGGAGGCTAGGATCTAGTTCAGTTGGTAGAGTGCCGCTCTGCAGTCTCTGAGGTCCCAGGTTCAATTCCCAGCACTGCAAAAAAGGGAGACGGATGGGGCAATCCACTCCTGAAACAGTCAGCCATTGAAAACCCTATGAGGGTCATTATGAGTCAGACATGACTCAAAGGGACCTAACAATGAGTGAGAGCAAATAAGACCTCCACCATCCACTGGATTCAAACAAGAATCACCATAGAATCTTGCTGTTTCTTATCCCACCTTGCACCAGCAGTTCGGCTTCAACTGTACCCCACTTATAATTCTCTCCTTATTCCCCTTACTTCCCTATTGAGTTCAGAGCAATATTGATTATGTCAATACCTAACCCCAACCGTCAGCAGTTTCCACTTCTATAATAAATTGCATAGATTTTTTTAACCTCAATATTCACTTGTTCTTCAAACCAAACTTTACAACCCACAACTCTCCTATTTACTGTCCACCCTCCAAGCTCCATGGACAAAGAAGTCATCACATTCACCTTTAGAAATGTTACAGCTATTTCTCATCACTACACCAACCATTTCACCTAGAAACTTGAAAACATCGACGATTCAACATCTATCTTAAACTAGCAAATGCCTTGAGACTGGAGAAGAATGTACTGGCCAGCTAAGGAAATGCAATTTTTTTATGGTTCTTGAGGGGTGAACCCTGGGCCTCACGCATGATTTACAAGTGCTCTACCACTCAGCTGCACCTCAGCCCAATTTTTATTTTCATTTTTTTAATTCTGACACAAAACAGGCTGCCTCTGACCTCGAGCTCAAGATCCTCGTGTCTCCAGCTTCCCGGTCACTGGGATGATAGGTGTGTGGCATTGTGCTGGGCTCAGATATGATCCTTTCAACCCTTTGGTCCCCACATGTATTCTCTTGCATTTTGGGTACACTGTTCACTTTTCCCACTTGCTACTTGTGAGCTCCTGATGGTAGCTGCTTTGCTTTGGTTCTGCTCATTGTCATGTTCGTTTTTATGGTAAAATACACATACCATAAAATTTGGGCTGGGATTTAGCTCAGTGGGTAGAGCGCTGCACTGCCATCTCTGAGGCCCTGAGTTCAATTCCCAGCACCGCAAAAGTGGGAGAAGGGCCTGACAATCTACTCCCAAGGCAATCCCGAAGCACTCAGCCATTGAAAACCCTATGGGGGTTGCTATGAGTCGGATACCACCTCGACGGCACCTAACAACAACAACATAAAATTTACCAAAATCATTTTTAAGTTCATGATTTGGTAGCACTGAGTACATTCACGTGGTTGTGCAATCATTGCCAGTATCCATCTCCAGAATGGGTGCGCCTTCCCAAACAAAAACTCAGTACCCATTAAACAATAACGCCTATTCCCCATTCTTCTAGCCCTGGCTAACAATGTTTCTTCTGTCTCCACAAATCTGACTCCTCCAGGCACCTTGTAAGAGTGGAATCATAGAGCATTTGTCCTTACGCATCTGGCCTGCTTCACCGAGCTGAATGTCTTCCAGGTCTGCCCGTGTCAAGGCATGCGTCAGAATTCCTGCGGCATCAGCACAGAGCTCTGAACACTGTCGAGAGCCCATAAATACTACTTGAATTGGATTCAACTATCTGTCTACGAGTGAAATAAAAACATTTAATTGCACTGGTAAGTTTATCAAGCTTTTCTCCCCAGAAGGAATGGGAAATAGATATGTATAACAAATTTAATTACTGCTCCAGCTGAATCTTCTGCATGATAAAACACCTTTTCTGCTTCTGAATCTATAAAACTTTGCAATGCTTTTGGTCCATGTCTTTGAAGCCTGAATCCACCAACCTGATACACATGTAGGATTTGATCCTTTTGAATTCTTTTTTTCTGTTTAAATGGATTGTGCCCCAACATCCACAAAACGCCTTACAACTGGGTCAGTACACAACTTCATGATAAATGGAGAAAAGATTGATGTCGTATAAGATTTTGCCTTACTTGGTTCTACAATCAACACCCATAGAAGCAGCAGTCAAGAAATCAAAAGACACATTGCATTGGGAAAAGCTGTTGCAAACGATCTCTTTAAAATGTTGAAAAGTAAAGATGTCACATTGAAAATGAAGGTGCTCCTAACTCATGCTATGGTATTTTCAGTTGCATCATACAGTTGTAAAAGCTGGACATTGAATAAAGGAGATAGCAGAAGAATTTATGCTTTTGAATTATGATGCTGGAGATCAATATTGAATATATCATGGACTGCCAAAAGAACCAACAGATCTGCCCTATAAGAAGTGCAACCAGAGTGCTCCTTGGAAGCAAAGATGGCTAGACTGTGTCTGATGTATTTTGGACATGTAGTCAGGAGGGACCAATACCCAGAGAAGGACATAATGTTTAGAAGAGTGGCAGACCAACAAAAAAAAGGAAGATCCTCAATGTGATGGGTTGACATAGTGCCTTCAACAATGGGCTTAAACATAAAAATGATCATGTGCCTAACAGAATCAGAGTATTTCGTTCTGTTATACATAGGGTTGCCTGCAGCCATAGCCCTGTGGCACCCGATCCCATCAGATCTCGGAAGCTAAGCAGGGTCAGGCCTGGTTAGTACCTGGATGGGAGACTGCCTGGGAACACCAGAAGCTGTAGGCTTGGGAGAAGGACCTGGCAACCCCCTCCCAAAAATCAATCTGCCATTGAAAACCCTATGAACAGCATAGAAGCACTGACAATAGTGTTTCACCTGTTGTACAGAGGGTCGCTATGAGTTGGATACCGACTCGACGGCACCTAACAACAACAACAACATACATAGGGTTGCTATGAATTGGACTCAACCCACTGGCATCTAACAACAACCCATCAACCCAACTATTCTTTAAAAAACATAGCTTATTATTGTTTGAGGACCTGTGCCAAGCACAGTCAGATGAACCATCCTCCTTCATTCTACTTCTTTTCTGCCTAGCAGTACCTAGGCTAGAAGTCAGGATACAGTAGTTCTGACCAACAGGGCATTATTGAATATCTTTTGTGACTTTACTAAGATCTTTATCATGGGCACCATGCAGGATATCGATGAAATCAGGGTGTGATGCAGAAGATTCTGCAATATTCTGAGACTATGAAAATGAAGCAAAAGTGCTAATGAGTATCTGAAACTTTTTTTTTTCAGTACAATGGGGTTGAACCAATGGCCTCATACATGCTTTTACAAGTGCTCTACCATTGAGCTGCATCCCCAGCCCATCTTTTATTTTTTGAGACAGGGTCTCACTAATTTATACAGGCCTCTGGCCTTGAATTTGTGATTACTCCTGACTCCACCTTGTGAGTCACTGGGATTACAGATTTGTGCCACTGTGCCTAGATTAAAACTTTTGAACAGAGATTCACCTCCTGGGTGTTTGTCTCAACCTTTTAGAAAAGGCAACTGTGCCTCAAATTTTCAAGTTCCAGACGGATTTTATTTTACTTGTAGTTAAAAGAATGTATTTTTTCACGAGAATGGTTGGTTACATTGTACATCAATCCACAAATGCAAGAAACTGATTTGTGTTCAAATTCAAATTCTTTACTACCAAACTCTAAATGGTATGAGCCTGTGAAATGAAAACATATAAAGGTGTGTGTGTGTGAGAGAGACATATAAAGGGGGGTGTGTGTGTGTGTGTGTGTGTGTGTGTGTGTGTGTGTGTGTGTGTGTGTGTGTGTGTGTGTGAGAGAGAGAGAGAGAGAGAGAGAGAGAGAGAGAGAGAGAGAGAGAGAGAGAGATGAATGTAGGACCAGAGCTGTTTGAGATTTTGGCTTTGTTGGGTAATTTGTTCCAAGGGATTATGCCCTGTCATCTATGGAAGGAAGTGAAATTTTTCAGGGACAAGGAAAGGGGATAAGGCAGAGTAAGGCAGAGGTAGAACAAGAGGCCCCCACATGTCTATCATCTTGCCATGCTGTGGGGGCCTGCATGTTGCTCTGATGCTGAAAGCTATGCCACCAGTATTTCAGATCCCAACAGAGCCACCCACATTGGCCAGGTTTCAGCTGAGCTTCTAGAGTAAGACAGACTAGAGAGAAGGACCTGGCAGCCCACTCCTGAAACAATTAGCCATTGAAAACCTTGTGAGTAGCAGAGAAGCACTGTCAAATACAGTGCTGGAAAATGAGCCCCTCAGGCTGGAAAGCTTTCAAAAGATGACTGGAGAAGAGTTGCCTCCTCAAAGTAGAGTGGACCTTAATGATGGGAATGGAGTAAAGCCCCTGGGACATCCTTCTACTGTTGTGTCATGACTCATCATGAGAAGAAACACAATGGCTACAACGTTGGGCTCAAACATGAAAACGCCATGTGCATGGCAGAGTGTCAGGGAGTATTTCATTCTGTTGTACCTAGGGCCACTCTGAGTTGGATTTGCCTGTAGGGTGCCTAACAACAACAACAACAAGGAGAGAAGCCGTGTGATATAGGAAGAAATGGCTTTTTTTTCAAAGCTGACATTCAGCCAGAAACCCTGCCTAACTCTGTCAGAGCAGGGGCTAGGCAAATGGAAATGCATTTCCAAGGAGAGCTACAGAGAGATTCACTATCCTAATAGGAGTCGGCCAGATGCACAGCAGAAAACAGTCAGAGAGCCAGCAAA
Source organism: Pedetes capensis (assembly GCA_007922755.1). NCBI lineage: Eukaryota > Metazoa > Chordata > Mammalia > Rodentia > Pedetidae > Pedetes > Pedetes capensis. Next base: position 32,096 of record VMDO01014345.1, on the reverse strand, counting down.
GCCCTCCCCTTCCAAGCTGAGTTCTGAGCGTCTCCATCCCATTCTCTCCTTTGCAAGTGCCCTCTCGTGTGTCAACACACCATAAAACCAGACTGCTGGGACCCACAGTTCGTGGTTTTATTCGTGCCATGTAAATGTTTCTTGGGTCACTTCACACTTGCAGCACATGACATTCTTGGAAGATGGGGGCCTTCTAAGCCCAAAGAACATATTTCACTGCATGCCCAAATTGACAGTGTTTCCAGAAGTCCTGGTCACCAAGAGGCAGGACAGGCGAGGGCCACATGTTCTGGCTGGAATTCTGCCAAGAGAGAAGATCTAAGAAAGATCTTTTCATCTGTAACTCAGAAGAATTTTCAAATCATAAAAATCATTCAGGCTCTTGCCAGTGTGCATTCTGGTTATTATCAGTGAAAAGACCATGTTCTTTACTCCTATAGCCAGCAGACACTTCTAGGAAATCCAGTTGATGAGACGCTGACCACCAGGGATCTTGTCCAGGACTAGGGAGTTACAGAGAGGGGACCTCACCTCACCTGCTTCTAAGAGCTTTCACCCAAATGGTATCCAACCTGCTCACTACTCCAGAAAGAACTGGAAGAAGCATCTTCTAGTTACAGAGGTGAGCTCATCATAAAGTGAAATTTAAAAACGGCATTGCTTCAGAAAATAACAATGTCAGTGACATGTCGGACAGCATTTCACCCCACGAGGACTGTGTGACTTGGGACTGCCATTCCTTCCATCTGCAGGTTGGAGAGTCTGTGGTTCTGAGGGCTGGGCTTACTGTGCACCCACAGCTAAAACCTGGTGAAAACAAGCATTCCTGCTCTAGCAATCAGCTCTGGGTGGAGCTCCCCAGCGGCCATGAGGAGAATGGCAAGCAGTCTCCCATGTATCCTTCCTTCCCGGCCACACTTTGAACACTTGGTCATCATGAAAGCATTTCTTCTGTTTATTCTGTCACTGGTACCAGAGCACGAGCCTGCCATCATGGATCACTGGCCTGCATAGAAGAGCTGAGAAGAGTGAGTGCCAAAAGAGAGGACAGGAAAAGAACAAGTTATGGGATGCAGCTCTTTTTGGACTTCTGTTGCTTCTCTTACAGATCAAAGCAAGTTTCCCTCCTTCATTCCAAACTAGCTAAGCACAGGCATTGCAATGAACATCCTGGGTCCTGAGTACATTTCCACAAGTAGAAGGAAGGGAGAATATTTAAGCCCAGGGCCAGTTTGGGCAGCATCATCACAAACTGGGAAGGAATTTATTCTAATTGCTATTAAAACATTGGGATTGTAGGCAAGAATATCATCAGTCTTCGAAAGCAAGGACGTTTAACTGTGGACCCCAGGAAGCACATTGCTAAACCATACCATGCTGGGGGCACTTCCTGGGCAACTCGAGAACTCCTAACCAGCCAAGTGGATCTGTCATCTAGCACACAATATGCATTTAAAGCGCATCCATTGGTTAGCCACGTCTGTAGATGGCCCTTCACAGAATGATCTGAAGTGCATATTGAATTTGCGTTTCTAACACATGTGGGGCGCAGATATTTGAAAATGAATGATGCCCAATTTCATTATTAAACACTCAGCAGGCTTCAAAGACAACTGAATTTCATTAATAATAATAAATAAAAACTGAAAACTCTGTAAAATATTAACATATCAAACACCTCTGCATTGCTATTTTTATGCACAAAACATCTCACGTTCCCAGGAGACTAAGTCCCTGCCTGATTATAAGTTAGGTATTTATTGAAGAAACAAAAAACTCAGAGATGTCAAATAAACCAAAGTCTCAGCTACTGTGCCTCATTATTTCTTTTAATCTTTTATTTGAAAATAATTTCAAGCACAGAAATGTTACAAGAATAGTATAAATAATATCCAGGAATACCCCAGATCATTTCCCCAGATTCACCTCTTATGTTTTGTCCCATTAAAAAAATTTTTTTTTATTGAGTGGGGGGAGTTTGAGACAGGGTCTGTGTAGTCCTGGCTGTCTTGGAACTCACTATGTAGACCAGGCGGGCTTTGAACTCACATTGATCCTCCTGCCTCAGCCTCCCCAGCATTACAGTATTGCATTTGTTTTAAAATTTTCTGTTATGTCTGTCTAGATCTAGCTCTAGATCTTCCCAACCATCTCTCTATCTAAAAACAGTACCTTCTGAATCACATAAGAGTAAATTGTTAAAATATGACCCTTTATCCCTAAAAACCTCAGTGTGGATTTCCCAAGGCTATTCTCTCATATGATTCCAGTACAGTTTTCTACATCAGCAAATCTCACATTGATATGACAACCTGGAATCAGTAAGTCAATTTTGCCATTGAACTCCACAATGACCTGAACAGCATTTTCACCAACAAAATCAGATCCAGTCGCTGTGCACTTCACTGTCATGCCTCCTCAGTGTCCTTTAACTCGGAACATTGCCTGAGTTTGTCTTTTGTGACACTGAAAGTTTTGAAGAATATAAGGTACTGTTATGTTTTGTTTTGCTTAAGAATTGTTCTTCACTTTGGATTCATCTTATGTTCCATGGTGAATAAACTCAGGTTGTGTATTATTCTTGGTTGAAACATACATTATTCTGTGTCCTTCTCAGGGGATCATTTCCATAGGTACATGACGCCCACTTGCACTTTATTGGTGACATCAGTCATCTGGGCAAAGTGTTATCCAATTTTTCCATTGTGTAAAATACCATTTTTTTTAGCTTATACCTAATAAGTAATCAATGAAGAGGCACTTAAGACAATACAAATATCTTGTTCCTCATCAAAATTTCCTCCCCAGATTTAGCATCCTTTGATTCTTTTTTTTATTTCAATATGATGATTTTCCAGTTCCAGAATCCCTCCATAATTTGTCGATTACTGGTCTCATTATTTGTGTTGGGAAATAATGTTAAAGAAGAATAGATACTCAACATCAAGAGAGACCACTACATTGTTTAGAACCAATCCCATCACAGGCATTCCACTGACTTTCTCTGAGTCTAAGTTTTACCATTATAATAATGGCAGCAATATTTTTAAACAAAAGTTAAGAATTTACCTGAAAACCATAGTTAATGTTCACATTTTTAAAAGTAGAACATTTTCTTGAAAATATGATATTTTTAAACAGAAGCATACAGTGAAGTGTTTTTGTGACAATAGTAATGAAAAAATTCACAGATTTCTCTAGTTTTAAGAGCATTTTGGCAAACAGTAACTTATGATGATATGGTGAGTTAGGTAGAACAGGCATCCCCTCACTGTACAGATGGATATAATACTGTGTTCCTTGTGACTGCTGATCCAGCACTTTTAAACACTCCTGCATTCTTTTCCGTAAGCACTTACAGCACACATATATTCAGATACACATCAGTGCATATATTATCTGTGCAAGCTAACTCCTAATTTCAGAGATGTGGGTTGGGATAGTCTCCATGTTAGCAAGGAAAGGCTTGTGGTAGAAAATGGTCAGCAAAGGAGAAGAAGAAAGCCCTATGCTCACTGGCTCCTGATGCTCCCACACTCAAATCAGGAACTGATAATGAAGACTGGAAAAAGATCATGTAGTTTTCTTTTCTTTACAGCTTGACTTGGAACCCAACATACAACCAGACAGGACAACGTTGGGAGGTTGGGAGTTGGGTCAGAAGGCACGGTTTGGAAATGTGGGTACCGTAGTCAGGGAAGGCTTGAATGAAGGGGCAGCAAGGTCTTGGAGGAGGTCTGGCCATGTGAGCAAAGAGCCTTTCACACAGAAGGGACAGAAAGAGCGAAGAACTGGAGCAAGGCCAGGTGCAAGGAGGGCCAGGAGGCCACCGTGTAGACCGTGAGAGTCAGAAGAGGTGGTCAGAGGTGAAGGCTGCAGAGATCCTGACATCATGAAGGCCACCATGAGGACTTTGTGGAGGTATTAAAGGATTTGGGCCTCAGAAGTTATATGACCTGTTGTTGTTCGGTGATTGACTCTTAGCAACCCTACATACAACAAGTAAAACACGATTGTCATACTTCTTTGCTATTCATAGGGTTTTCAATGGCTGATTGTTTTTTGAGAGTGGGTTTTCAGGTCCGTCTCCCAAGCCTACAGTACCTGGTGTTCCCAGGCGGTCTCCCATGCAAGGACTAGCCAGGCCTGACCCTGCTTAGCCTCTGAGATCTGATGGGATCAGACGCCACAGTGGTACAGCTATAGGCTTATATGACCTGACTTACACTTTAATAGCATCAGTAAGGTTGATGTTTTCACTGTATGTTATAACCTAAGTTTTTTTAAATAGTATTCTATTAAATGGTCACCTGGGTGAGTTCATCTACTAGTTTTTCTTAGTCTCTCCTTATTCTGATTTTTTTACATTCCATAATTAATTGTACCTGTATAAAAATCTGAAATGTATGCCTCTTAAACCACTCTGTCAGAAGGCTTAATTCAACTCTCTCCTCTGCTTATCCATGATAATTTCAAAAGACCCATTCCTCTTCCCTACTACATCATGCTATATTTATCCACATGTTGGTATGCCATCCTAGATCCCGAGTTTCTTGAGGATTATCTGAAGCATCCCTTAATTCTTAGAATCCAAATTAGCTTCTGGGTCATGAAGTACATCTCTATAATGTTGAATGAATAACTATTCATAGAGATGAAAATAAATGTATATAAGTTCACATGATATATTAAAAGTCACAAAAGATTACATTCTGCTAGGAATTTAATTTTTAAAAAAATACTCTGATGGTTCCAAAAAAAAAAAAAAAACCCAAACCACATCACTCTGAGGACTGTCTCTGGAAAATGCTCTATTTGCAATCAACTTTCCGGTTGTGTATAAAGCAGGGAAAGCTCCCAAATGAAACATTTTAAAACGTTCACTTCTGAAGCAGCATAGAATAGAGAAGCAGAAAGCTGCCTGTGCCCCTTGTGCCTGTTCTCACATAAATATATCTGGGAAGTTTACAATTCAAAGTCTTGTGATAAAAAAGAAAACGCGGCTCCTGTCCTTGGGATGCTGAGACATCACTTCCTCCTCCTGGGAGCATCAGCTTTCAAAGGCGCGCCTTCACCTTTGGGGTGTGGGCTTCACACCTAAGCCTGCGAACGTCTACTCACTGTGAGAGGAATCTGTGGCTGTGGGGTTTCCTATCACAGACAGGAGAAAAAAGGTCAGCAGAGCGAATGCACCCCTGAGCCCTGGAGACAAATAATAATAAGCAGGAGAGAAGGCTCTTTTCTTTTCTCTGCAGACACCGCGTCGATTGGTAGGATTGCAATGGGCAGTGGGGACACAATCTTTGTCTGCCTGAGGGAACCCCACAGCCACCCTCGCCATCACCCAGCAGCTGTTATGACTGATCACGTTCAGGCTGTTCACATGTATGGATCAGCGCCTCCCTGCTGGCATCCTGGCCTGTGGTTTAAGATATTTTGGTACCTTGATTTGAAAAAATTCCTTAGGAGAATATTATCTCCTGAGCAAAACTCTAAAAGCATTAAGGAGGCATTATCTAATAGGATAAGTAATAAATGTGGCCAAAGAAATTCTACATTGTGTATTACATTCGCTCAGCAAATAATTTGTAAATATTCACTGAGTGATTCCTATTTTCCAGGCCCTAATGTAAGAGCTGGGAAACAGCAATAAAGACAAAAGTCTACTCACATGTGTGACACCTTGCAAGTGCATGAGACAGAAAATAAATGAGTAAACAGAGTAAGAAAATTTCAAGTGTTGCAAGACACACAGTGTTTTCTAGCCCACCTAATCTTTATTTTTTTCTGTATTTTCTTGACTTAATTCTACTTATCACAGCTGTAATTTGTGTATAGCATTAAACACCAGTCACAACTTATCATCCAGTTGTGAGTTACATAATGTCACTGACTTCCATTCCTGTAGATATTTAGTTTTATCATATATGTAACTATATAAGATATAAGCAGATATAGATTGATTGTTGTTATTAGGTGTGGTCGAGTCCTGTCCAACTTATAGCAACTCTCATAGGGTTTTCAATGGTTAACTGTTTCAGGCTTGTTTTGGGGAGTGGATTGCCATGTCCTTCTCCCAGTATATTGTATAACTGTAATAACACATAAAGTATTTCCAAAATTATACAATTTACAATGAATATAATTATGATTGCCTGCAGCGGCAGCCCTGTGGCATCTGATCCCGTCAGATCTCGGAAGCTAAGCAGGGTCGGGTCTGGTTAGTACCTGGATGGGAGACCGCCTGGGAACACCAGAAGCTGTAGGCTTGGGAGAAGGACCTGGCAACCCCCTCCCAAAAATCAATCTGCCATTGAAAACCCTATGAACAGCAGAGAAGCACTGACAATAGTGTTTCCCCTG
>VMDO01014345.1:0-25633 GCA_007922755.1 Pedetes capensis | reverse complement strand
TTATGATTGATTATATCATATTATAACTTATAAATTCTTTGGTAAGTTTTATTCTGATATTTCATGCAGATTTTCAGCAATATAAAATTTCATTAGGGGGAAAATATCATGGAGATCTGTCCTCTACAATTCCAGGATGAGAGAATCTGGTATTCCTAGATTTTTCTCAGTGAACATTTATACTCTAGTTCCTACTTACTTAGTTTCCTTCACCCGCTTTATAGGCAAGAACGTAGTGACTCCAAAGCAGAAGCAAACATTTATTTCCAAAGATTAAACCCCATCCCTCTTCCCTAAGCCCTTCCAATGTAACTTTCCCAAACACAATTTGGGTCACTGCATGAGGTCAGTGGTACACAGCTGCCAGGAAGCATTCTCTGCTCATAGCTAAGATGATCTCAATGGCAGTCATAGCTCTTGTGATTCTGCCTCTCCCTATAAACTCTCTCCAAGTACAAAGGCAGACCCTCCCCTCTCCACGCTTTTCCTGGTTGACCTCCTCTCAGGAAAGTCAGTTTCTCATGTAAATTCCACAGCTTGCTCAGAAGATTTTCTCCTCCTTTTTTCTGACTCCTTAGGAGTTGCCTTACCTAACTTGACCCATCTCCTTTAACTTCTTGGTCATCTTTTACTTCTTCTTGTCTTTGTCACTACCTCTTCAAATCTTTCAACAGATCCCCTGTCTTTTGCCATGCTGGTATTTGATCATATTCCACTAGTTATTTTGAAGGAATTAACAAATATTGTGAGGCAGGATGATATGACAGACACATGGCCAATGAAGTGGCTTAAAATCTGCTGGTTTTAAAAAGTTCAGCAGAGTTCTTTGCTGTTGTACCTCTCAGCATTTATGATAGACAATTAAAGGCTGTGGCTCACGGGAAAGGTTATACACTTGCTGAATTTAAAGAGATATGTCTTTCTATTTTCCCTCAAATAAACCTTGATATGGAGATCTTTCTTATAATCACATCATAGTTTAATTGGCAGTATTTTTTCTTAGCAGCAAATTGGAAACCAGTCCATATTATATTCAATAGCATCTCAGATTAAATGAAATGCACAAATAGTTTCTACCAACCTTGGAACATTTAAATCATAAGATATCTCTTTGACTATGTTGCCATGGGACATTTGGAGGGAGGGGAATCCTGAGTCACAGATCTATTTATTTTAGCACCGTGACATTTTATCCTGAATTTGGGAATGTCCAAGCTATCCACAAAGAGAGGTGAGGAGGAGAAGAGATTCTACCACCTTTAATTTTGAAAAGAATTCTTAAAATCACTCAGAGCTTTGTTACTTATTCAGAATGGAATTTGGTATAAAGCCAGGCAAACGTAAGTCAAAACCCTTTCTTCTTTCTTTTTTTGCAAAGGCAGTATAAGGGGTGTTGGGAGAAGGATACACTAACACCTGCCTAATTTCCATCCGCTCACTCATCACCCCATCCTTACCAAAGCGTCACAAGCACACAATCCACGCCGAGCCATGTGCTGGCCCCATCCCTGCCTTTTCTTCCATCCCCCAGCAGCCCCTCATCCTGACTTTCACACCTACAAATTCTGGAGCCACAACTATTAAAGATCCCATTACCCCCTTGTGAGATCCCCAAATAGCAGATTCTAATGAGAGGGATAGAAGCTGACCATAACCTTCATTTGGTGGGTACAAGTGAAGGCTCCACCGCCCCAAAGGCTGGGGCTTATGGCTCCTGTTTTCTGTGCGACCCTCTTCCCTCATCTGTCTCCATGGAAAATCTCAGAACCGAGGAAGACACTTTTGCTGAGCCTGTCTATTGAACACCACCCAACTCAGGGAGAAATCCACACTGGGGCCAGAGCGGGTGCCCATCAAGTGCACTGCTGGTGCCCTGGCCATGGAGTCTGATGTGCTTAAGGACGGATGGCCAGGGTACCAGTGAGGCCTGAGGCTGTCCCATGGGTTGCGCGTGTCCCTGCACAGTTCCATGTCTGTGCGAAACACTTGCTCCCACAAACGTCCAGCCTAGTGCTTTTCTAAAAAAAAGAAAAAGCAGCCTTTTTCTCATTAAATTTAGTCTTGTCATATTATGACGGGGACCCATATAACAGCAATCTCAAGGGAAGGATGTTGTAGCACAGGAGATATAAAGGCCAGCCTGATGACGCCAAAGGGAACCTATGGCTACAATGCTCACCTGGGCAATCAGAGAAGAAGAAAAGGCAGTGAGAGTTGGGTTTTTCTGCACATTTTCGTTTTCCTCTTGTCGAGATGGACTGTCAAGCCAACTCTGCTAAGGCCACTTTCCTATTTTTCCTGAGGTGGGATAATTCTCCAGAAGGATTTAATTAAATGGCCATTGTAAATCTTGAAATATCAAGAGAAGATTTAATCTTGGGCTGAGCATTATTCTCCTTTACCCAATTCCTGTAAAATGATCAGACCAAGGCTGTCACAAACTGCCTAATGACATGTCCACATTAAAGGGTGCCATCCATCAGGTGTGCAAGCTCTTTAGGAAAAAAGAAATGGCATCCTGTTACCACAGAGAAAAATGAGCAAGGTCACAAAAAATTGGGGGGGGAGCACAAAAAGGATGCTCCCCCAGTTTAATTCTCTAATTACAGTTTTTCTTTAACTTGGTGTTCCTGGAAAGTGAACCTAGGCTAAATGTTGCTGTGATTACAAAGGCAAAGTGAAATCTAAGTTCATATTCCTACTTACTTATTCAATTTTGTGGTAGTTGGGGGTCAAACTCAGGGTCCCGCATGCACTTTGCAAGTACTTGGCTACTGGGCTGCACCCCACCCCATTTTTTTATTTTTCTATTTTGAGTCAGTGTCTCTTTAAGTCACATAGGGTGCCTCTGGCCTCAAACTCACCATCCTCCCGCCTCCAACTCCCTTCTCCTGGAAGCAGTGAGAATCCACTTGAAGGTAACAGGTGTGAGTCACCGTGAGACCAGAGCTTGTCTCCAGCTGGGTTCGGGTGTGTGCACGAAGGCAAAAAGGAAAAGAGCTGCAGACAGCCAGGATTTGGATTTTACCACCATAATCCAAAAGAAAGAAACAGAGACCAGAAAGTGTATATAAGGATCTGTTGTTGTTGTTGTTAGGTGCCGTCGAGTCGGTATCCGACTCATAGCAACCCTCATAGGGTTTTCAATGGCTGACTGTTTCGGGATTGCCTTGGGAGTGGATTGCCAGGCCCTTCTCCCATTTTTGTGGTGCTGGGAATTGAACTCGGGACCTCAGAGACTGCAGCGCAGCGCTCTACCCACTGAGCTAAATCCCAGACCATAAGGATCTGTAAGACAATAATAATGTTTCCCATGAAATCTAAGCGGCGTCTGGAGGACACAAGAAGGAGCAATGAAGAAAAGTTAATGGAAGTGACTTCTAGGTCCTGGTTAGATTAAAATGTGTTGGATACGAAAACTCAGAGTCGTGAGCTGGAAAAATAGAAAGAAGTAATCCAAGAGTAGGCCCCTCACTCTGAGGACCGAGGGGTTCCAGTAATGGGTAACGACAGTATCTGGGATATAGCACTGAATGGGTGGCTGGGGTAGACTAAGAAGAAAAATCATGGGAGGAGAAGAGGTCAAGAAACTGAAAACCCATCAGAGGTACAGCAGGATTGGTATAGAGCACAGTGAGCCACAGATGGAGGGTAGTGGGGGACATGGCTGAAAGGCTCATGTGGTTCACAGAAGAGAGCGTGAGGATGAACTGAAGAAGCAAAAGGGACAGATCCTCTCCCCCAGTCTGAAGTGGCCCAGGAGGCAGCAGGGTCTTCTGTGATGTCTAAGTTTGAGCTGGAGAAAGTGAAAGAGTGAATTCCAGAAAATGTGAGGCTAAAGGAGATTTTGCATATGACTCTTGAGTTCCAGAGGGCCTAGGGGGAGGGTTAAGAGGGAGAGGGACAAAGCCAAGGGGATCACACTCTGAGTGTTAACCAGAGCATTCTGGGCTCTTGTGGGAACGAGATGAGCCGTGCCAGTCTGTTGGGCAGTTAAAACACCTGTGGTCATTTTGCATGTGTACAGGGATAGCGTGCCCCAAAACTTTTAGTTTCTACCTTAAAGGGTTTGCTTTCTGATTAGCATCTTTCTGACAAACACACCATGTGCTAATGCTGGTCTAACCACTCACCACTGAGCATCTCTTATTTAGATCTGGCTTTGTCACACAGGAGAGGAAGGAAGCCAGGGTTAGAGACGCAGGGGCGCAGGGTTCATTGTTTAGCAACACATTTTTTTTTTTTAAGTTTCAGGAGGTACAAGATTTTACATGTCTGCGTCAAGAGCACAGACTTGGACAGCTGGGATTGTGGTGATAAGCAACACACGTGAACACTTTTTCACTTAACCAGAACAAAGTAATGTGAGCCCACTAAAAAAAGCCTTTCTTTCCTCCCTGCCCATAATGTGAAGGAATGCCGGAGGCCCCCAGGGAGTCAGGATGCTTGATACAGTGACCTGGGACTTTGGAAACTGCCTGTTGGTTTTGCAGCTCTAAGCCTCTGAAACGCTCATGCCTGTTCTCAGATTTCTCATTAAGGCTCCAGACATAAAGACAGAGTCACACCTGCTATGCAATGAGTATGGTTACGGCATCGAATTATTGTCACTGGTAGGAAAACTTCTCTCCCTGTTTTATGGCATAGGTAGTTCAATAAAAATCTTTGGAGCAGAAAAAAGTAGCTTGGGCCTCTGTTTTACTTCCTTACTTTCCTTTAGATCAGTCAGATCTTATTTAATATGTCTGGAGTCTTTCTGGATTATCTTTCTTCCTGGTGCCTGTGTTTTTGCTTTTCAAGCTAGATTTCCATCTTCTCATTTGGATTTTTTCCCATTATAATTACATCATTAGCAACCATCTTAGGATCACCATTCACTTCATGGTTTGGTGGGTATAAGAATTCTTTATGTAGTTAACACAGACTCCGTGTTCTCTATAAGCTGAGTATGGGATGCATTTTTCAAGTGACTTTGTAGGTCTGTCTAATAATTCTATGAGTTATAGAATTATATGTGATTACCAACATTTTATACTTGAAGATGCTGAAACACTGAAAACCTATGATTTCAAGCTCGCCTTGTTAGTAAGCAGCAGAACCTGAATCTGAACCTAGATAGTCAGATTCCAAATCCCACATCCTTGTAGCTGTTAGAATACATCGCCAAGTACTGGGTAATGTACCAGTGGGTGAAGGTGTCTAACAAGACTGTGTTGAAAATCTTGGAGGCCAGTCTGGAACTGGCTCTTCTCTGCTAACATCATCTTCCTACCCCTTGATTCCCAAATGTACCCCAACGTACAGGATTGATTCTGAGTCACCATAAACCTAACTACCATTTGCACTGATTTTCAAAATTAATTCACAAGTGTCATGGTGGAAAAATCAGCATTGCAGAAATAACTTTCTTGAGCCTCTTCCTCCTCTTCAAGGGGTGAAGAGCATAGGCAAACAGTGACAGCAAAGAGACGCGCATCTCATAGAGCATCAGAGATGGAATCTAGAAGGATAATGAGTCCTGCACAGACAAGTGATGTAGAGAGATGGAGCAGGTCTCAAATAGGAATATTTCCACTTCGGGTTAATTGTTATGGTCAAAACCCACAACTTTTACTTATTTACGAAACCAAAATGCTAACTATTATCTTGACTACATATTCCCATTACCAGTGGCATCCTAAAAGCAAAAGGCATAGTTGTTTGAACAGAATGAATCACCTATGACTCTGCAACCCGGAGGCTGGGTACATGGCCTGAATGGCCTGATTACGGTGGGGTAAGGTTTCAAGAAGCCACTGTCTGACATTCCCACCTTATCCTTTCAACCACAGAACAGGTTTTCTCACTTTGTGTTGTTCTGTTTGCTCCTCACAGGGGTTCTTCATGCTATCTATAGATGAGTCTGTATGTGTATAGGTGTTTTCATTAATTACCCACAGATACTGGCAATTTTTCGAAATATGGTTAGTACAAGAAACGAACAAAATAAAAACAAAATCCAACTGTTTCTATCTATATCAAAATGTAAAGACACCAAGCCTGGTGGTGCACGCCTATAATTCCAGCACTCAGGAGGCTGAGGTAGGAGGATCAGTAGTTCAAGGCCAACATGAGCTACATAGTGAGACGCCAGTCTAGGACACACAGAGAGACTGGCTGTGGATGTAGCTCAGTGATAGAGCACCTGCCTAGCACATGGAATACCCTAATTCTATTGCCAACACTGGAGGAAAAAAAATGACCATTTTTGTGTTATTTTTATTAAGTGGTCATAGTATAGAAAGAGATTGTAAATTAGAAAATTTTTGAATTGCCAAATATCTAGATTTCATGTTAAAATGGGAAGAATTTTTAGTAGATCTTATTAGAATCTAGACATTGCCTCTTAAAGTCAAAACAGTGTGCTGCTCCCAGGATATAAGTGAACACTGGTCATGTCATAGAAGCTGTTGGTTTTTAGGGCTCCTAAGAATTCATAAAAGTTTGAACGCTTCAGAATATTAAGGAGAAGGGAGAAAGGAGGGAGGAGGGGAAGGAATGGAGGGAGGGGAGAAGAAGGAGAAAGGAAGTGTCCTATTCTAGGCTACAGCCCCATTTGCTCTCAGCAAAGGGAGAAGAATGTAGTTCCACAGCCAACAGAATATCGAACATAGGAGGTGACATTAACAACAGTAAAAAAGATAAAAATGAGTTCATCACTGCACCCAGGTGCTGCATATCTGATATCTGGAGAGAGCAATTAGCTAAAGGAGCAATATAAACCTCTCTCATTAGGGTGCGGGGACAGGGTGAATAGAGTAGAAGGGTTATCAGGCTGGATGAGAAGACACAGATTTCTGGATAATGTACTGCTGGCGGTGATTTTCTGCACAATGGTAGGAACAGCACTACTCAGTTTCCTTTTATATTATTTCTTCACATGAGAATAATCATGCCAAGCCTCACACACAAACATCACTGACACTGCCCCTTGCTCCTGCCCCCACGTGATAACATTATAAGACTCCTTCCAAATCTCACAAAAAATGCCTTGTCTCCATGCTGGCAGGCTGTGGCTTGAACCAGGTTACTGCCCTAGTAAAGAACAATGGTAACACATACTGTTAGTCCAGTTAGCTCTGATCTTCTGGACAGCTTGCCCACAGGCAGTGCGGACAAATATTCAGCCCTGACACCATCTTGCTTCTCCCCTCAGCTTATGATGCCCACAGGTACTCAGGCAAGGCAGCTGAGAACACCAAGTATCACACGGTGGAACCCAAGCTCCTACTCCATAGGGTTAGGAGGGGAGGAGGTCATGGGACCACTGCCCTTCCTGACCTTTCCTTCCCTCACACTTATGTCCGCAGGCCCATGGGAGAAGAAAGAAGAGAGGGAGGGAAGGATGGGGTGAGAGAAAAGGAGAGGAGAGGCAAGGGAGGGAGGGAGGGAGGGGGAGGGAGGGAGAGGGAGAGACAGAGAAAGACAGAGAGAGAGAGATGTAGATAGATAAGTAAAGGAAGGAAGGAAGGAAGGAAGGAAGGAAGGAAGGAAGGAAGGAAAGGAGGAAAGGAAGGAAGGAAAAAGGAAAGAAGGGAAGGAAGGGAGGGAGAGAGGAAGGGAGGGGGAGAGGAAGAGAAGGAGGGAGAAAGGAAAGGAGGGAGGAAGAAAGGGAAGGAGGGAGGAAAGGAGGGAGGGAGGAAAGGAGGGAAGGAGGAAGGAAGAGAGGGAGGAAGGGAGGAAAGGAAAAAGAGGGAGGGAGGGAAGGAAGGGAAGTGAACGAAAGGAGAAAAGGAAGGAAAGGAAGGAAGGGAAGAAGGGAAGAAAGGGAGGGAGGAAAGGAAGGAAGGAGGGAGGGAGGGAAGGAAGGAAAGAAGGAAAGGGAAGGAAAGGAGGAAGGGAAGGAAGGGAGGGAAGGAAAGGAGGAAGGAAGGGAGGAAGGGAGGAAAGGAAGGAGAGGGGGAGGGAAAGAAGGAAGGAAAGGGAAGGAAAGGAGGAAGGGAAGGAAGGAAGGAAGAAAGGAAAGAAGGAAGAGGGAGGGAGGGAGGGAGGAAGGAAGGAAGGAAGGAAGGAAGGAAGGAAGGAAGGAAATGAGCTTCCACAAGGCAAATTACAAACAGCCTGCTGTACATGGGGCACAGTGTGGAATACCAGGAGACCAGGAGAGGAGACTCCACACCCTACCTCCTCTCTGGTAGTAGAACACATGGTTCAGAGCCAAGCTTTTTGGACCCCTTTTGGAGGCCCACTTCCCCCCAGTCCCTCATGGACTGGCCTGTGGTCCTGCAGGTCGTGACTCACAGGCAGGTCCCATCGAATCCACTGCCACACTGCTCTACACACCGTCTACACGCTGTTCCACACAGATGTACTCCAGATTGTTTTCTTTAGTGTAGGCGGAGGGCACCACTGCCCAGCCCGTCACTGGTCTGTGTCCCATTCCTGAGCAATGCTGGTGTTGAGTGGGAGATGTGGGGTCTCACTGGCCTTCCCTAATCCTGGCTCCTTTACTTACTCATATGTGTGACATTGGCAATGTTCATAATTCCTCAGTGCCTCAGGGTCCTTGTGTGTGAAATGGTGACAAGAGCAAAGCTTACCTAGAGGGTTGTTGTGAGAAGCCACACAAATTAATACGTGCAGAATGTTCTAACTGCTGAATAACGTGGAACGCATGGTAAGAACTGCATGTTAGACAGGCAGTATGCCACTTTGCCCCTTTGCAAACTGCACACACCCAAATGTGGACTGCAAGCACCACATAACAGTGTTACAAATTGTCATCCCTCACTGTTGTTAGAATAAACCCTATCCATGACCGACAGGGTACTGTTTTTTAAAAAGGGAAGGAGAAAATACTGTTAAAGATCAGTTCTTCACACACACACACACACACACACACACACACACACACACACACACACACAATCACTCCTGTATTAGAACTCAGTGGATCCTCACTATTCTTTCATTTTACCATAGCTGAATGCTTCTGGGTGATGGTAACCTCTCTTCATTATGGGGCCCCTTGCTCTTCACAGTCCTGGCCTTTGCTTCCAGGTCCTCATGGGCTTTCTGTTACCCTCTGTCAGAAATGTCCTCCTCTTGGCATCAGCAAAATTAATTGTTTCTTCAGTCCTCCTATAAAAGGCCATCTCTTCAGAGGGACCTCCCCAGACCACACTAAGTAAACTAACTCTCCCCATTAGTGTTTTCTCATAGCGCTGGTTATTTCCTTGATAGCTCTGGTCACCGTTCACTGTTAATTCCCACATCCAGCCTGATGCCTGGTACACAGTAAATATTCAATATGTACTTGTTGAACTAATTTAAAATAAAATGTAATAATTTTCTTCGGACCCCTTTGCCTGATTACTTTAACTTCTCATCAACTTCAAAGAGTTAATTTTCTATTCAAGCATTCATTCAACATTTACTGAATTATAGGTAGGTACAAGGGCACACAAGATATATTGGAACATTACTGTTAAGAATTGGAGAAAAAAATAATAAACCAATAACCTTTACAAAATGTGCCATGTGCTTTATGTGAGGACCTGTGCCCACAGGTCTGTGCGTGGGTGTATGTGTAGGTGTGGGTGTGGGTGTGCTTGGGTGTGATACTCAGGAAACAGAAGAGAACAGAGTGGCAACTGGAATTTCATCACAGAAGATTTAAGGGCAGCTACAAATCTGAGATTGGCCTTAAAACAAATCTCTTGGCTGACAAGATACAGGTGCTCTAGAGGCAGAAGAGAGGAGCAAACCTGTTTTAAACATTATAAAAGATGTTATCCCAAATACTAATTGAGTTTATTTGTAAAGCAAATCATGCCCATTCCCACACGAATGCATCTTGGTATTATACAGTTTCTTTTTTTCTTATTGTTTTGATTTTGATGGCATACTTAATGATTAATAGGGATCACTAGAAAAAATATTTAAGATTTTCAATAAAATCCTGTTTATTAGTAATGACAGAATATGCAACCCGATCATATCTATAGCTAGAAGAACATATATCAGGAGAAAACTTCTGTTAAAAATCATCACCTGAACATGAACAGGTGGCTAGTTGGCTACTCAGTAAAGTATAAATAGCCCTTTATAGCCGTAGTTTGATGTACTTTTCAAAAAACCAGTGTCTACTGAGAAAACTCAGGACAGCTGTATGTTGAGGGTGTAATATGGGAAATGGGATCAATGGAAACAGTCTGATCAAAAACATATGGAGCAAGGATCAGCTATTCCATAAGACACCTGCTGAAAGACCAGACTTTAAATAATTTTGGTATCATTTTAAGTACTACCACCATTTTGCTGATACAGTGAAGCCCTTCACAGTTATGATAATAATGAGCACCTCATCCAGGTCATGCTGAGGATCCAGGGTCAATCCCCAGCACCACAAAAATAGGCATGGCAATCCACTCCCAAAGCAATCCCAAAACAATCAGCTATTGAAAATCCTACGAGGGTCGCTATGAGTCAGACCCGACTCCACGGCACCTAACAAACAACAGCATCCATCCAGGTAAGCGTTTGTCATGGAGGGGTTGCTCTGGAACAATAGTCCAAGTGGGCAGAGGGATAACTGTCCTTACCCAGCGACCACTTGGAGATGGATACCCAAGCTCGAAACTAAGGGTGACTAAATTTGCCCCAAGGCTTTCAGTGGACCTAGCAGGAAGGAAGGCTCTCTGATTTGGAGATGAGCAGCTCTGAAGATTATGTGATCTTGAAGTTGGCCAACATGGAGGGGAGCGGAGATCGACCAAGAAAGTGGACATAGGTGGGCTCTGTAAGCAGCAGGGTAGTGAGAGGAAGAGGCCATCAGGAGAGAGGGAGAAGGCAAAATTAATTGTAGCTTTGTCTAGACTAGGAGTTTTCTGCCTTGGGCCAGTAGGAGCCTCACTGGGCAACCTCTAAGATTCCCAATGTCCAGGCCTGACCCCAAGCCAACCAAAGTGGAACCTTTAGTTCCCATGCAGTTGCTCAGCACATCTGACCCCCAGTGGTGTCCCAAGGTCCTGTGGCTTTGGCAGAGGCTCTGCTGCTGTAGCAGGAGTTTCTCATTCATTGGCTATGGAATGAAGCTCCTTAGCTGGAAGTCAGCAGAGCACCCACAGAGGCTGATTTTAGTGAACAGCATTGCATCTAATGCATTATGTCTTTCTAACTGTTCCTAAAACTGTCAAGAGTCTCTGCAGCCATATCACCCTGCCTGATCTCAGAAGCTAAGCAGGGTTGGCCTGGTTAGTCCTTGGGTGGGAGCGCCTGGGGACACCAGGTGCTGCAGGCTTAGGAGAAGGACCTGGCAATCCACTCCTAAAAAATAATCTGCCATTGAAAACCCTACAAAGAGCAGAGAAGCACTAACATAGTACAGTGTCAGGGAGGGTTTCCTTCTGTTGTACACAGGGTCGCTATGAGTCGTACCCAACTAGACAGCACCTAACATCAACAACAAATGTCAGAATCACCACTTGCTGCTGCTTTATACATGGATAGAAGGAAGAAAAATCTAAGCACTCAAAGGAAAGCCAATTTCAAGCACCATAGTGCAGACTTGTGAAGAAAGGTACCTCTTCGCCATATAGATGTAATACGTGTAAATAACTTCAAGAGCACAGATAAGAGTAAAACACAGTAAAATCATTACAAAGTGATGACTTTTGAATATTGCCTTTTCTTTGTAATTTCTGATGTAATTTTAAATATTGACTCTTAAAACCACCTTGTGAAATTCCTGCCAAATCAAAGGAAGCTGCCCCAACCTATCTGTAAGCACAGTTTAATAAACGTAGCCCTGTTGAAAATCAGCTCACATTTTCTGAAGAGCTGTTTATCGAGGTTGTAGATAATCCATGTTCATGACATTAGGGGCTTGCTCTTGCTGACTTCTGCCATTTTGGATTGGCTGCCAACACTCAAATGGAGGGAAGGCAAACGATCAGCGTCCCCAGGCTCATTCTGTCCCCTCCCTCTGTAAGCCCACAGCTGTCCCACGCTGCCCTCATAATAACCTCTTTCTCAGCACACGTGTGGAAGATTCTGGGTCTCATTGCCTCAGTGCTGCTGTCTGATGTCCTAATGCTGACCACCCACCCACTAGCAGAATTCTTCAGAATTCCAAGTGTACTGGGCAGGATATGAACCCAAGGTTCTGTTTGCATCATGGCACCTCCAGACCCAAACATTCCAGAGTCATCTTTAATGCTAAGAAGGCTTTGATTACATCTGAGAATATTGCCTCCCTCATCTGACCCTTTCCAAATAGCAAATCCAACCATTTCATTTCCTGCAAACAGGCACTCAGAAACCAGCTTGATAAATACCAAAAGTGTTTTCTTTTACCTGACAGGACACCTTCCAAGGCCATCCCCCACCCCCCAGGCTCAATTACTTGCCACTTCTTCGCCTGGTTTCCTATGTTAGCATTCCTTCCCGGTCTCTGGTGCTAACCATAAGGACCTTAACCACGGATAACAGTCTGCACACAGGGAAAGAGGTCATTACCATTTCTAGAACCAACACCAAGGGTTTCCTTCCCCCGAGGTCTGGGGGCCAACTGTGACTCTTGCTTTCCTTTGATGCCTTTTACTTAATTATTGCAATTTGTTCCATTGCCATTCACTGTCTTTTCCTAAATCACAATTATTCATCACATCTGTGCAGTCAGGTGGTTAGGGAGAATGTCCACTGGTATTATTGGGAAACCAAAATTTTTTTTAGAGAAGGATTTCCTTTGGCATGACTCGACAGTATCCTTCCCCACTCCTTTATTGTTTTGTTTTTCTTTTGCCCAGTTTCCAAAGCTACTTCTATTCAGAGAAACAGTGTTGACAACCCATCACATGGCAGGCAATCAGTGGCTCTGGGGGCAAAGTTACAGAAGGAACTTAAGATGACCACCCAAGAGGACCATGCCATCACCACCCTGTACGTGTGACCTCCAGATATGAAGTTCATATCTGAACTCCAAGCACCATGCTCTATGGAATTAAAACTCTAGAGGTTGAATGTGGAGGTACACACCTGCAATCCCCGCACTCAGGAGGCTGAGGCAGGAGGATTGTGAGTTCGAGGTCAGCCTGGGCTACAGAATGAGAGGTCACCTCAAACTAACAAATAAGTCCAGAGAATGTTACTTGTGCCAATGTCTTAGCTTTTTTCCTCCTAGTTTTTGAAATTTATATTTAGATGTACTGATGTATAAACACACAACAGAGCTAACATAATTAAGCACACACACTGTATTCCAGGCACAGTTCTAATGGTTTCAAGTGCATTTTTTTCTTCCTGAAACATCACAGTAAGACTATGAAGTAGGCTCTATTATCATTTCCATTTTCAGTTAATAAACCTGAAGACAAATCTTTTTGTCCTTTTTTTTTCTTTCCATTTTCTCTCCCTCACCCCTCACCCTGGTAATTTTAGGCAAAGTAGACATTTCAACTAATGGTTTCTTTTCCTACCCCAGAAGAAAGATGTGTTTTGTCTCCCAGAGACATTTACTATCAGAGAGACAATAGCACAATTGAGTATGGAAACAGAAAAATCATTACATGAAAGACACTGCAATTTTTAAAAATCAAGTAAAATGACCTTGGTGCTTACTGGTTCAAAGAGACATTAACAATTTGTCTCCCAACAAAGCCATTATTAATTTTGTTCTTGCAACAGCTCCCAACTTAAGTTTCTGAAATATTAATGTGTGATTATTCACTAGATACTGTCCTCTTTATCAGAAGGGACAACATTGACAATTTCGCTAGCTTACCTGACTATAAACAAATACAGCAAATAACTATTATAGTTCTGTTTTTTAACCTAAACAAAATGAAAGCAATGTTTTGGTAAACTTCCTCACTTTAACTGCTTAATGCATTTATGTTTGCATACTAGTGGTACTCACTGTATGTTTGAAAGCTTCTATGTGTTTCTATGGTCCTGCCTTTCTCTTTGCTGGTGCTTTTGACTTTGAAGATAATTTTCTGATCTAGAACAAATATCCTTGAATGTTACCTGTCTAATAGCCATACCACCCTGGCACCTGATCCCACCTGATCTCAGAAGCTACGCAGGGTCAGGCCTGGCTAGTCCTTGGATGGAAAACCTCCTGGGAATACCAGGCGCTGTAGGCTTGGGAGAAGGACCGGGCAGCCCACTCTCAAAACAAACAACCATCAAAAACCCTTAATAGCAAGAAGCACTGACATAGTGCTGGGCACAGCACAGTGTTGAGGAGGGTTTTGTTCTGTCATACACAGGGTCGCTATGAGTCAGCACTGCACAACAACTCGGCACCTAACAACAGACCACTGATATGTGTTTATTACTTACAAAAATGTTTAAAGGATTCAGGAGTGAATGAACACAGGCATCTGGGAATATGGGTGAGAGGATTTTTAAAGGCCACTTTGTTCACAGACTTGATGCAACACACTCCCTAGCTCAGCTCAAGAAGCTCTGGATCAATCTTATCCCCAGCAAGACTTCCTCTCCCTCCAGACCATCACCTCCAACTCTACTCCAACACTTGTCTAAGAAATCAAGACCAAATGGAAATTCCTCCTGGAACCCAAGAAATTATAATTGCGTGTGCTATCCCCTGCCTCCTTCTAACATGACACACACTCTCATCTTCTCACACACACACTCACACAAGCAATTAATCACATCACGGTCCTGAATCAATGTGGTTCTATGTGCCTAGTATCCCTTAGTTCTTTGAGAGAAGTGAGCATGTTTGCTTCATCAATAGAGCAAGTGTGTCTGGTGGAGGGAATGTGGGTGTTTCCAACATAATTTTACAGATACATATTTAGATCTGATTCTAGTGGACAAACTAGAATCCTTGTCCATCAAAACAATACTTTTGCCTGGCATGGTGGAACATGCCTGTCATCCCAGTGACTCAGGAGGCTGGACCAAGAGGATAGTGAGTTCATGGCCAGAGGCAGCCTACACACCCTAGGGAGACCCTGTCTCAAAAAGTAGAAGATGGTCTACAGGTGCATCCCAGTGGTAGAGTACTCACAAAGTATGTGTTAGGCCCTAGGTTCAACCCCAAAGTATCACACAAAAAATTTTTAAATAATAAAATAACATTTTTGCTTTCTCAACAGCAGAGACTGTCCAGACCCATTGGCAAAACCAATGTCTGTTTCCATTTCAAAGATGAACTATTTACATCCATTACCCTGTACTTCCCTTCTCCCTTCCCATCTTCAATGCCCACCCTGAGTCATCCAAGAAAAGCTTTGTTGTTGTTGTTGGGTACTGTCCAGTCAGATCCGACTCATAGCCACCCTATGTAGAACAGAACAAAATACTATCCAACACTGTGCCATGCACATGATCTCTTTATGTTTGAGCCCAACGTTGCAGCCTCTATGCCTCTCCTCATTTTGCGTCCCTGTATGTACAAAACCACTAATATTTTCCCAAGGAATCTGACAGATACACCACCTTGGGAAGGCTGACCCAGCTCACTGCTAGAAGGCTGAGTGAAGAAAGGAAACAAAACCAAAATCCTGACAACAGTGTCAGCCACCACAACAATTATACACTTTCATAGCTGTCTTTTAAAATGTCAGCTCCCACTGACACCTGGACCCAGGCACTGGATGGAGGAAATGTCTCTATTTGTGAAGCCCTCTAGTCTCTGCCACACAAGACAACGTCAAACAGCAGCCCAGAAACAGCATCCTCATCACTCCAGCCCAGGCTGAATTCTAATCAAGGCCTTCTAAATGCCATTGAACAAATCCATATACTATGGATTGCTTCTTGCATGCATCTAGCCAAATGCTATTTGCTGGGTCATTTATTATTTTTAGAAAACCGAAACAATCCACACTAATAGTATAAATTATAGCACATCTAGAAGCAGGATCCGGGCCTTCTTGTTGATTTAGTAATAGCACTGAAAGAAGCTTTTAATTATTTCTCCTCTGGTGATTTATTAGACACTCTCACGTGGGAGTGGGTTGAGGGGAAGAGCCAGGTTTACATCACCATCATCCAATAGGAGGGTTCTGGTCTGAGTAAGTCTTAAAATCCAAGTACTAACATCGAAGGTGTGTGCATAGTTCAGTCCAAATAAAATTAAAATATAGGAATTAAAAGTCCAGACGGTTATCAAAAGCAGTACATTCACCAGGAGATGGAATGCCAAAATGGGTTATCTGACGTGAAAACAGATGCCCAACCTGAACAGCCCTCTCTACTGCGTTCACATAGATTTTAAGACATGAGTTACAGGATATTACGACTATACCTCAAACAGCTTCATAGGCTCCAACTGCAACCAGTAAACAAAGTCATCATCTGCTTGCCCTCTTTGGAGAAAATTCCATCAGGAAAGGGAGAAGGAAACAGTAGACCAGCTGGCTGCTAGAGTTAAGTCTGCAGACAAGTCAATCAGAGACTTCCCAGAACCGCACGCTATCAGGCCAGCCTGTCTGTCAGCCCTGAATGTACAAAAGCTAAGCCACAAGCCCATTTCTCTGTGGTACTGGGTAGAAGAATACAACTTTAGGCTTCAGTAAAATGGCATCCAAAAGGAAAACTAGTGGCTGCTTTGTAGCTTCAGGTTAATCAGGCCGGAGCCTCAGAGGTTTGGAAGTGAAGTTTCAGACAGCGCTGCTACTTACCTAGAAAAGCTTAGCCATAAATCAGAGTTGGAATTGGAGTGCAGGGTATGACGAGTGGCCTTTTTAAGTCCTTGCTATCACCATGTTGGGAGCTCTTTGCCAGACAGAAAGAAGGATTTCAGCTACCATCATTTCCAGGCTTGGCCATCCGTTCCACATGACGTCCCCCTATTTCTCCCTCTGGTGATTTCCTCTGGGCTCTGTATCATTTTCCCACCACATTTCCCTATCTTCCCACTTTCCTTGAGGCTACTTCGACCATTGCTAAGACACACAGAAAGGAACAGCAATGGTTCTCTTAATTAGGCCAACTTCTTTTCCCTTACTGCTCACGGTCTCTCCCTATCTCTACTGTGTGTGTGTGTGTATGTGTGCGCGCACTAGCAAATGTGTGCACATGTGTGTGTTAAGAAAAGATGGTCTGGGTGGGGGACAGGTGGCTTAATAAGTTTCATCTGAATTACTATAAACACTTGTGAGATTAAAAAACTGATAAAAATAAAGAATACCACATATTCACTAATCTAAAACAATCATATTTTTCTCTGTTCTCTTTAGAGTTTAAGTGAAACTTTTTTCCTTCTTAACAACCCCACTTAGACTCCTTATTTCAGTAGAGAGGTGAAAGTTAGCTCAGACTGAAGCCTTTAGAATTTAATTCATTCAAGAAATACTATCAAACACCCACTAATACCAGATACTGTACCAGGCATTGGGGACAAAGAGATGATAAATCTGTCCCCCAGCCCTACTCCAGTGAACAATCTGTTCCACCTTTACCCTTCCACATGTCAGTAAAGAAATCCCATCCTCGCAGGTGATCAGGTGGAATCGAATCCTGAAAGGATTTCCTACTCACAAAGCTGCATCAGCTTGATTGCGTGGAGTGTGGTGGTCTTTCATTTCAAATGATTGATTTCTAATGGCAAGGCAGGTAAGGCTGAAATTTCTCTGTCCTGACAGAATCTTAACAAAATTCTTGGCTTCATAATTATCCTGAATCTGTATTCAAGGAAATAATTTGCAGTTCTCTGACTACACAGAGTTAGAAGAACTGCTTACACCTTCAGTTTTTCCCTGTACATAGACTGGTCTCTATGTACAAAACAGAGAAGCAGCAATGATCCACTATGGTATTTCCAAGACAGTAGACGTCTCAGCCCTGGATTCATGGACATTTGAACACATCCCCCTCCATATTTCCTTTCATTTATGGGCTCAGGACGGAGGAAGAAAGCATAATAGAATAATGTGTACTATTGTCCTTCCTGACTGGGAATAATCTAGTTGTGGACAAAGTGAATTACTGTCTTATTTTTCTAGCAGCATCAAAATATTTGATTAAGCACGGGGGAATATGTTGTTTGCCTCTTACTAAAAGTGAATCTTACATTTTCTTTAGTGAGGTATATTCTTTACAGGAAAAAACACAAAATACAAGAAGTCAAAAAACCCAAAAGACATCATATTACTATCAAGAAAATATAACCATTTTAAAAAAGCTTTATGTATACTTTGATTTCACATGATTTTTTCATAAATAAGATATCACTTATCATGTTTTCCTGATTATAAAGGTAACAAATATTAATAACAGAAAATCTGGAATACAGAAAAATGAGTAAAGAAAAAAGAGAATATCTGTGATGCCAATATTATTTTGGAATATTTCCTTTTGCATGAACTTCAATGTTTTCAGCTTTGTGTCCTCTCTCTCTCTCTGTCTCCATCTACCTCTCTCCTACACATTCACATTGTATATTGCTATCTTAGTACATATTTCTTGAACATAAGTTTTAGGAGAGATATAATATTTTACCATATAAACATCAAATAACTGAAGCGTGCATATGATCTTAATTAGATAAAACCATTTGGGGTTAAAATTAATTATGAGACAAATATAAAATTTTATTTAATTTACACTACCAAGTTGTCTCATAAAATGGAACACTATCGCATATGTTTTAAAGCATGTTCAAATCTCCCCATAGATACTGCATACAACAATCTCTCTTTATCTGTGAAGGACATCTTCAAGGCCTGACAGTGGATACCTGAAACCAGAGTCTGAAACCCCAAGCAGACTTATTTTTTTCTACACATACACACCTATAATAAAGTTTAATTTATAAATTAGGCACAGTGAGAGATCAACAATAACTGATAATAGAACAATTGTACAATGTACTATAATACCAGTGGTATGAATGTGGCCTTTTCTCTTAAGAGTCAAGACAAACACTAATATTTTTAGACCACAGTTGACCACAATTGACTGCCCATAACTAAAATCCTGGAAGCAAAACCACAGATCAGGGGACACTCCTGTACTCAACTCTGGAGTAAAGTTCACACAGTTTTCACAAGTTTACATGTACACATGTGCGTGTGTACACACAACATACATCTGTAGTCTTTTTCTATATTGTTTTTGTCGTATGTTACTTCCTATGGTTTTATTTTGGGGGCAGGACCCACAACCCACTCCCAAAAACAATCCACCAATGAAAACCCTATGAATAGCAGAGAAGCCCTGACAATAGTGTTTCGCCTCTTGTATATATGGTCACTATGAGTTGGACGCCTACTCTACGGCACCTACCAACAACAACATGGCTTTATTTACTATACACACCCCCCATTGTTAGACATCTGAATTGCCAATCAGCCTTTTCATCATTTTTACTCCTTCACCAAATATCAGAATACAGGCCAGCTCTCATTACCCTTTCTAAATCTGAAGATAAAGAAGTCATCACAATGTGGCAGAGCCCTGTGGCAGAAAGAGGGATAAACCCATGCAGTATGGCGAGGCTAATTTCATTCATGTCAAAATAGTTGATGTGCTCTTTGGGGAGGTTGGGAATCATGTGGTCAGAGAGACACCACAGTCTCTCTGGTTCTCAGTACAAACGAATTTAGAAATAGAAATATGGAGGCATCTTTCATTAAGATCTTAAGTTCATTTTATGTTCCCCAAATCAATGCAGATTTGTGTCACTGGGTCATGTCTGTATAGCACTAATAATACAATTATCAATAACCCAAGAAATATTATTTCTAAATCATTTAGTTTAAAAAAGTTGATTTAAGTTATGTTTTTACAGAGAATGATTAATCAGTCCTAAATTTATGTGCGACTGTGGTTTAGCTCAGTCGGTTGAGCACTGCTCCACACTCTCTGAGGACCCAGGTTTGATCCCTAGCACCGCAAAAATGGGAGAAGGATGTGGCAATCCACTCTTAAAGCAATCCTGAAACAATCAGCCATTGAAAACCCTATGAGGGTTGCTATGTGTCAGACCAGACTCCACGGCCCCTAACAACAACAACAACAAATTAATGTGCATACTACATTGGGGAGTACTATTAAAGCTGAAAGTTGGTTTCACTCTTATATCTTCTGTCCTGAAATTAGAATACGGACTTTTTTTCTGATCAAAATAACAAGAGCAAATGGGTGAAGT
Source organism: Pedetes capensis (assembly GCA_007922755.1). Classification (NCBI taxonomy): domain Eukaryota; kingdom Metazoa; phylum Chordata; class Mammalia; order Rodentia; family Pedetidae; genus Pedetes; species Pedetes capensis. The sequence continues at coordinate 5,523 of VMDO01014345.1, read as the reverse complement.
CATTTCAGTCAAATGGGAACACAGTGCTCAGAACACTGGTGAGAGCCAGGCATAGCTCACAAAAGTTGAGGGAAAAGGGCTTTGAGAACTGCAGGTACGTCTATGGAAACACTGGGTTCAAGGAGCTGTGAAATAAAAAGTAGGCAAGCACTAAGTGAGAACATCAGCAGGCAAATTAAGCTGATTTCTTTCTCCCATCAGGAGCAGAGGAAATACAGCAGGAGCTACATCTCTGCAAAGGCAGATTGAAGAAGAAAGATCTGACATCCTCTGGATAAATAAAGGAATGGCACAGGGGCAGATAGGTAGGAAATGGTCTCTTCTAAGAGCTTGGGCTGGAAGGAGAGAATATAGAGATTAACACCAGGAAATACTATGCCTGTTTGTTTTATGTTCATTGCATTTAGATGTAATATTTTTCTCCACTTTTAGCCTAGAGGACCCAGAGGATGATCACAATTCATAAGAAAGGACTGTTTTCTTTTTCTCTTTTGATACAGAGAGGGGAAGCAACCTGTTTTCACAATATTTAAATGATGAGAAGATGCTCTGTTATATTCTGTTCCCTAAACTGAATGGCAATGTCTTCATATTTATAAAATAAACAGTATGTAATATAAATCTTTTTGAAAATCTTGTTGCTATTCTTACCTTCACATATAGTGGGCAAAAATGAAAACAATGTAGCCAACCAGCTCCAATTACAGCCTGAGGGTCTCACTGGAAAGGCACATCTGTGCATCTAATAAGACTGCAGGGACTGGCTATTCCTAAAGGGCAAAGCTTAACATCTAATTTTTATACATCCTGTGTTCAGAAACCTTCCTCACCAATATTGCTTCTAGAGGTTTCTATGTGATATGATCAAGGCTTTTCTCAAAATGTGTCTGTCTGTAATTTAACGTGATAATTTCCATACATATCAACAGGTGCTCGTGGATTATCTTAATATTGATATTCACAGAACCTAGCGTTAGTCTCTAAAACACAAAATCAAGTCATTTTATGTTCCCCTCCACCTCAGCCCTTGTAAAGTCCGTTTTCATTAAATAGGTCTCATCTTTGCACTAAGCTCTTAGAAACTGAGAAAAAGGTGGATGGTGTGAGCTACTGCAATCCAGACTCCTCAACCTACTCTAGGTATTAGTGGCTCTGTGAACTCATGCCAGCAAAACTTTGGAGGAAGGACTAAGGTGACAATCCCAATACTTCCTGCTACAGGAAAATGGAAAAAGCATCAAAGGAACACCTACCTACAGCTTAGAAAGCCTGAGCACAGAAGTCTAATTTATTGTTCTAATGACTTTCACAGCACAACCATCTCACCAGGAAATACACATCTATGCCTCTAGTAAGACTGCAGGGACTGGCTGGTCCTGAAGGGCTCTTGTGGCTCTTTCCAAAGTATCTTTCTACAGATGAGAAAATATAAACTTTGTGGGGGGGAGGGGAAGCTGAAACCAGCGCTCTCTATTCTGTTTTAGTGGTAGGCACCATCATATATATTTCCCCCAAATGGAAACAATTTAGCCAGCGAGCTCCAATTAACAATATTTCAGTTGTTCTTACTAAACACTTATCCATATTTTGCTCCTGAAGCATGACCACCCCTAGATAAGACATTGTGTGTAGGACAGACCACCTGCACTGCTCTGCTTAGGTATAAAATCAGCTGGTGGGCTGGGGGGTAGCTCCAATGGCAGCATGCTTGCCTAGGAAGTATGGGCCCCTGAGCTCCACCCGGCAAGATGGGAAAAAAAAATCTGGGGTTGACCACAAGGAGATCCCTCTACATTTGGTCTCCTCCATTTTACCACTTTCTGAGGTAGATTTTTTTTTTACTTTTTTTCTTCATGTATTTATTTATTTATTTATTCATTCATTCATTCATTCATTCATTCAGTTTGTTTGAAGCTGGGTCTCACTACCTAGCTCAGGCGGGCCTGGAACTCACTATATGGCCTGAACTGGCCTTGAATTTACCATCCTCCTCCCACAGTCTCCTGGGTGCTGAACTTCCAGGCATGCTCCACCACACTGGGCTGAGCTGGAACGCAAGTGGATATGAGTGTCAATGGCTGAGGTGGCGCACGCCTGAGATCTCAGTGATTTGGGAGGTAGAGGGAGGAGCATCTCAAGACCCAGGCCAGAGACAGCCTGGACAACTTGGTGAGACCCTGTCTAAAAAAAAATATTAAAATGGGCTGAGGGCACAGCTCAGTGGTGGAGCACTTGCAAAGGAAGTGGGAGGCCCTTGGGTTTAACTCCTCAGTACTCACACACACACGACTACATGAGTATACATTTTCTTCCTCTTCCCATTTGTCATATTGGGTAATACATATCTAAAATTTCTACCCATTTCCTAACAAAGGACTTTCTGTTTTCATACTTTAAATTAGCTTTGTAGTAATAGGTAAATATTTTCATAACATTGAGGCCTCAGTCATTCTGTCTATATTCTGATGTTTTAGAAAACCCTGGTTAGAGAGCCTCTGACTACAGCACACAGCAATCCAGGCTTGCGAGTCTCTATGCAATCACTTGCTATAGCTGTAATTGTCCAGAAAGTAGGCAAACCTGAAGAAGAAACACTCTATTCCCAATTCTTTCTAGGTTTCTTTCTACCCAAATGTATTCATTATAAATTTCATGAGTTGTGTTCCACTCATTCTGAAGAACAGAGAAAGTCCCAGAAGGGACTGTCATGAGGGGCTCCTGGGATTCAGGCTGAAGCATAAGAAGGCCAGGCTCAATCAAAAAAAGCCTTAGGGGTAAAAATTAAAATCAAAATTGAAAATGGAAGTCATTATTGGATGTTTGGGACAGACTTGCAAGTGACAAGGCAGCCCCAAGGCAGCTAAGGAAGGGGTAAAATTGCTGCAGGACCCAGAATTTCGAAAGGGAGGGAGCCACTCAGTCATTTCCTCGTATACAGGAGGATCTCAAATGTCCACGTAGATGATAGCACAACACTGACGTCCCACATGGGACTCTCCCAAAAAGACTAAAGAAGTGCCATACAATAGAGTTGGCATTTACCAGTGAGTGGATTCTAGGTCATTGTTAATTAAGTCAAATACAGTCAAAATTATGCTGCAAACTACCTTAAACCATTTGCGCAGTACATGATGAATGGATTCATCTAGAAAGTAAGCAGTAGCATTTTAGAAACAGATAAGTTATAGCCATGAATGCAACTATGACTTTTACCTTTCTAACTCAAATATTTTTGTTTACATATAATCACTTATTGGGAGATGTTGTTGTTGTTAGGTGTGTTAGGTGTTAGGTGCCGTCAAGTCGGTATCCAACTCATAGCGACCCTCATAGGGTTTTCAATGGCTGACTGTTTCAGGATTGCCTTGGGAATGGATTGCCAGGTTCTTCTCCCATTTTTGCAGTGCTGGGAATTGAACTCGGGACCTCAGAGACTGCAGCTCAGCACTCTACCAACTGAGCTAAATCCCAGCCCTTATTGGGAGAAGGACATGGCAATCCACTCCCGAGGCAATCTGAAACAATTAGCCACTGAAAAACCCCATGAGGTTTGCTATGAGTCAGACATGACTCAATGGCACCTAACAACAACACAACATGATCTCTTATACATCGCCCCTTGAAAAGCTGCATCCAATGAACACCTGCCTTTCTTATGAATTTTCAAACCAAATAACAGCCTCCACTTCTGTAGAGCCCTATGTCATTTGTCCTTTCAGAAGCTCAATACAGCAAGAGCATGCCATCAGAGCTACTTCTGTGGTCACACTGGAGGGGCAGACATCTGAGCACATGCACAATTCACTAACACACAGACACATTAACTTTCCTGGTCACTACATGAACAGACCAATCACAGGAGTCTACACAAATTACCAACCTTTTTAAGAGACACAGTTCTTGAGAAAAACTGACTGATTTTACAGATGCAGTGATCATGCTATTTCCATATGCCTGGGGGCTGGGATTTAGCTCAGTTGGTAGAGCGCTGCTCTGCAGTCTCTGAGGTCCTGTGTTCAATTCCCAGCACCACAAAAATGGGAGAAGGACATGGCAATCCACTCCTCAGGCAATCCTGAAACAATCAGCCATTGAAAACCCTATGAGGGTCGCTATGAGTCGGACACGACTCAGCAGCACCTGACAACAACAACAACAACATGGAAGGAGTGGTAAGCACAATCACAAACACTCCGTCAATAGAATGAATGTTGCTCCGATCACATTTTGGCTAGTCTTGAAGACTGAAAGGAGGTTACCCAGCTTGCTGAAACTAAAAGATACTATTATTCTTTCATAGGGTTCCTCGGCCCAGTAAACTGCTTTAAGAAAACACTGCATCTAGTTTGCACCCTTGCAACAATTTTTAGAGGGCTACAAAATAGGATACAGACTAGAATCACATGCAGACTGGATTCTTGGTCAAGAGCTTTCTATGTGATGCTGATCCGCATCTGATTTGTTAGCCCTCTATATCTGTGGAGCCTGCAACCATAGCCTGGTGGCATCCAATCCTGTCAGATCTTGGAAGCAGGCTCAGCCTGGTTAGTACTTGGATGGGAGACCACCTGGGGACACCAGGTGCTGTAGGCTTGGGAGACTGACCTGGCAACCCACACCCAAAAAACAATCGGCCATTGAAAACCCTATGAAGAGCAGAGAAGCACTGACAATAGTGTTTCGCCTGTTGTACATAGGGTTGCTATGAGTCGGGACACTGATGCAATGGCACCTAACAACAACAACAGAAATCCATATGCCCTTTGGTAGATATTTCCAAGCAATAATTAGCTATGTTGTTTTAAAACACGATTGGCTGTTTGTGGCTTTTAAAGTTGTGAATATTACAATCCCATTAGCAAAATCATCAAGTGAAAAACACAAGTCTGTATACCAGAATTCTGGTATACAGATTTGGTATACAGAGTTTCCATGATGAATAATTTAAACATTCCCACCAGTCTCCTGGTTTCAGATGGCAGAATGAAGCATGATTACAAAATCTTCCATCCCACAAACTTAATTATAAGTAAGTGAAAGAACAGCAAAAATGCACAGCTTCACTCAAAGGAAAAGAGGGGGGAGGCCATTTAAGAAATGAATGCTTTCATGAATATACATTCATAAATCAATATAAAAAAGGCACAGAGTTCATGTCCATGTATTTATCACTAATCTTAGATAATGGGATTATACCTAAGAAAACCAAAAATATTACATTAAAAATAAATAAAATATATTTGGAGAACTAAAATAATTCCATAAGAAAATGATAGGTAGAATGGTCATTTGCACATAGAAATACAATGGAGAAGCCTGGAGCATGCCTGTAATCCCAACAGCTCGGGAGGCGGAGGCAGGAGGATGGCAAGTTGGAAACCAGGGGCAGTCTGCATAATTTAGCGAGACCCTCTCTCAAAAAGTAAAAAAAAAAAAAAGTGGGCTGAGGGTGCAGGTCAGTGATCCAGTCCTTGCAAAGCGTGCAAGCGCAAGGCCCTGGGTTCAACCCCCAGTACCGCAAAA
>VMDO01014344.1:0-54918 GCA_007922755.1 Pedetes capensis | reverse complement strand
AAAAAAATAGTCAACTGAAAATTATGCTTTCATCCCAGTCACTGTTTTATCTATGATCACTAGTCTACCAATTATTTTATCTGTTTTTATCCTCCAGAAAGAGACTCAGCAATACATTGTTAGCAAAGATGAAAAGACAAATGATAATAAGGACTATGTTCTTACTTTTTGCAGATGTCAGTTACTGGTGGTACTTAGCATTGATTGCACTATAATTTTAGATGACATTTTAAAATATATAAACATTGAAAAGATATCCTATATAATAAGCTCCTCTCAGAATTTCAGAGGAAGAATGGAGCTTAGGAATCATCTATACTCATTCCTAATTTTACAGCTAAAGAAATGGAAGCATAGAAAAATTAAAACTAACTTTGCCTTAGATTACATAGTGTAAGTAACTAGCAGAACTGCTTCAGAATTCCTGGTTCCCTGATTCACATTATCTACATTATTCTCAAGGGGAATTTAAGACTTATAATTTGCCTATTTGTATAATGGAAATAATGTAGGTATTAGGGAATAAGGAAATTTTCAGCATAGAACTGTTCTGTTTATTTAGTGATTGATTTAATTAGTATAATCAGTTCTACAGTGCAACTAAAGTCCTTATGAACTGAAGCAATGTAACTGAACTCTAAGCAGTAATCTGTACTCATTCATTCAGTCAGTCAGTCAGTATCTAGTAAGTGTCTACTAAGTACCATATGTTTGTCTATGGACTGAAGGAATAGAGACAATTTACACTTTTTAAATAGAGATGGCACAAAATAATTTGGTGTTGATAAGTACTTCATAGTGTAAAAAAGGGTACTTCACTGTGTAAAAGAGCTCAGGGTAAGGTGGGCTTTCATTTAACTAGAATGATGAGAAAATACCTAATTTGCAAGCTAAAATTTGAGCAAAGGTCTGAAGTCAATGGATGAAGAAGCACTATGGAAGAGCATTACAGGGAGCAAGAAGAGCAAGTGCTAAGATCCTCAACTCAATGAATGCTTGGTCTGTTCAAGAAACACCAGATCCAACGGAGTAGAAGATGAAAAGGAGTAACTGGTTGAGAGCAGAGCATACACAAGAGAAGCCTGGAGCTCAGTGGGTTGTTAGGCCCCTGAGGCCATGGACATATCTTGGAAATTCAAATTTGAATTCTTCTAAGACCTTTGAACAGAGAAACAAGCGTATCATTCCTATACTTTAACAAAATTGTTCTGGCTTCTCTATTGAAGATCCGGGTTAGAAGTGAAAGCAATGAAAACTTACTGCAACAAGGCATATAAGAGAGGATACTGACATTACGAGTTACAACCCCAAAACTCAGTATTCTGAGCAATCTATTCCCCACTCTTCAGCACATTCCATCAGGATATGGAGTACTCAAATGGAGTGATTTGGGGGCTAGAGATGTAGCTCAGTAGAGAAGTGCCTGCTTATTATGTACAAGGCCCTTGGGTTGAATCTCCAGCAACAACAACAAAGAAAAAAAGACAAGGCAAGACAAGAAATGGGGTGATTTGAGGAGATTTTGTAAAATGGATGGTTTTCAAGAGTGGATCAATATCTAAACACATCATCAATAGATGATGCAGCTCAGTAAGGCTATCAATAGCCCGAGGGAAAGTATTATACTTGCATTGGAAGGAGCAAGGGAAACAAACTATCATTGGTACTTAAAAGAGTACCTATCTGTTGAGAAAGAGCTTCCTGACATAAGTTACAGATTATCCTTGAAGGACCCAGCCAGCCAATCACAAATCAGGCAGAGAGACAGACAGGGGAATAAATCTTCCTACATCAGTTTCCTCTCTTCCTTTGCTTTGTTCACACAGCCTGTGACCAAATCCAACCAGAAATGCAGAGAAAGGAACTGCTGTCACATGGCCCACATCAGGTACAATCTTGAGAACAAGTAGGGTAAAGAGGAAATTAGAAATATGAATAGATGATAATAGCACATTGTCTTAACTCACCCCTAGTATACACATGTACATAGCAAGTTTTAAAAAATCACTGTATCTTTTTGAGGGAAATACAACCATGAAGAAATTTAAAATACACATTTTTCTCTGGTAAAAACTCATGGATATGACTATGTCGTTAAAAGTGTTAATGTGTTCTTATAGTTGGGTAATGATGCATAAAGTTTATATATGAGGTAATTTATTTTTAATGAAATTATCCTATTCAGTATGTCAGTTAAAAATGATGTATGTTTACTCATCTCTATACCATGAAAGTAGACACTGAGCAATTTTGTTACGAATAATTGAACATGTGTTGGACATTTGAGAGACTTTCCAGAAGATAACAACATGTTTTATTCATTTGAAATTCTATTTCTCTTCTTTATCATTTTCCCACTTTTATCTTGACCTTTATATTATCATCAGTCTAAACAGATACTTTAAATTCAGGAAAAGCATCCCATTTCTCAAGCTTAGGTAATTTCTCAATCTGCATTTTACTTGTAGAGTAACTCAGAGTGGACTCAGAATCTCTTGGCCAAATAGAATCCTGAAACAGAAAATAACAACAATATTATGAAAATTTTCACATGGAAGAAGTGAATTGGTAAGGAAAACATGAAGACTAAAAAACATAAATTTGGATAAGGCAGGGAAATCTCTGGATTTTATGGAAAATAGATGTGGCTAGCAGTCACAAATAAAACAAAACTGTTTGATAGCCCAGTACAAGTTTAAATGAATTCAGTTTCTCAGAAGCTACTTCCTCTTCCTATGATTCAGTAAAAACTACAGCATAAGTGATTCCACTGGAAGGAAGGGCAATTCTCACAGTTCTTCTCACTTGGATATTCAGGTGCTCCAGAGTATGGTTGTAGGTGGATTTCCATCTACCTATATTAAGCTCCAATTAAACAGACCCAGATCAATAGAGATGGATAGCCTATCTCACTGTTAACTCACTGAAAGGAATTTAATGTCTTCCCCTTTCCTATACTTAATCAACAAGAACTCCCCAAACTACCTCACAAGAAATATTTCTTCTCTATTACACTATTTGTGCTCCTATTGGAGTTAACTCATTTGGTAGATTGCTTGCTCTGCACTCTCTGAGGCCCTGGATTTGATCCCCAGCACCTCAAAAAGAAAAAATGGAAGAAGGGTGTGGCAGTATACTCTGGAAGCAATCCTGAAACAATCAGCCATTGAAAATCCTATGAGGGTCACTATCGTTGGACCTGAGTCAATGACACCTAACAATAACATTGAAAAATATATTCCAGGTTCTACTGTAATATATCATGATTATTAATTCCTTAAGGTAGTTCAAAAAATCCTATCTATTCTACACTTTATTTGAATTACAGTATTAAAATAATTAGAATTGTTTGTTTTACTCTAGGAAAATATATTACCAGTTCCCACAGGTGAGTCAGGAAACTGATTATTAGTTCTAGACTGGTGGAATAGAAAGAATATGTGCTTTAAATTCAGATAATCATTTTATTTTACAGACACTTAGATATTATTTACTGTGAGGTTCTATACACTTTGTGTTAACTCACTTGGTCCCCATGACAAGCCTAAGAAGATGGTTCTATTAGTATTATCATTCTCCTTAAAATTTTACAGATAAGGATAATGTGGCACAAAGGGTTAAATAACTGGCCAAAAGTCACATCACTTGTAAGTGGTAGAGTAAGAGTTTGAAATTAGACCTCATTCTTAATATATAGAAAAAAAATCCTACCTCAGAAATTTTTAAGGATTTAAGAAGGTATTTGTTATTACCTTTGTATGCCTGGCACATAATCAGGACTTTACAAAGGCTATTATTAGATGTTTTGTGAAAATTGATGCCAATAATGTAAAACTCCTCCTTCTGATTCTCTTTTAGCAAAAATCACACTGTAGCTTCCTCCAAAATTATGAAAATGGAGGAGAATCTCCCTTTTTAGTTAACCCATAATCAAGAACTGGAAAATTTATTTCCTTCTACCCATTGTTCAAGATGAGAAGCGCTTTCAACTTTTTTCCTCCTCTAAGTTTGGGAAGGACAAAGCAGTAACCCTCTGCACATGGAGTAAACAGCACTGAGAAATCACAAATGGCAATAGGAGTTAAAGCCATGACGCCTTCCCAGGCAAAGATCATAAAACCTTCATACACTGCTCATTCAGGGACTCCAAAGAGCAGAGTCATCCATGAATTCAATGCAGAAATGGAATATTAAGGTCATTTAGCCAATCCTTGTCTCCAGCAGTGCTCTAATGCATATGAAGTTATTAAACACATTGAAACAAGAATAGATGAATATGAGTAAAAGAAAACCTTGCTTCTTGCCAGTCATAGTCTTCAACAACCCAGTTAATCTAAAGCCTTGCTTTTCTTATTTGCAAAATACAAGTTATGATGCCTTTGCTGCCCACCTTTGGGGAGATCACCTATCCTCCTATGTCCTAGTTCCTTCTTCCAAACAACTAAACATGCTTAAAGTTCTTTTAAAATAAAATAATGTTTTAACAAGCAAAACTCCACCTCCTTTACTCCATTTACTTCCTTCTTCAAGAGTCATCTGATTTCTTTCCCCTCCATTGTTGTTGTTGTTGTTAGGTGCCGTCGAGTTGTGCCCGACTCATAGGGACCCTCCTAGGGTTTTCAATGACAAGATTGTTTTGGGATTGCCTTGGGAGTGGGTTGCCACATCCTTCTCTCATTTTTGTGGTGCTGGGAATCGAACTCGGGACCTCAGAGACTGCAGAGCAGTGCTCTACCAACTGAGCTAAATCCCAGCCCCCTCCTCCATTGGCAAGTTATTTTAAGTCCTGCCTATAGTAGCTGCGCCTGCAGCTGTAGCCCTGTGGCATCTGATCCTGTCAGATCTCGGAAGCTAAGCAGGGTCAGGCCTGGTTAGTACCTGGATGGGAGACTGCCTGGGAACACCAGAAGCTGTAGGCTTGAGAGAAGGACCTGGCAACCCCCTCCCAAAAATCAATCTACCATTGAAAACCCTATGAACAGCAAAGAAGCATTGACAATAGTGTTTCCCCTGTTGTACGTAGGGTGGCTGTTAGTCGGATACCCACTCGACAGCACCTAACAACAACATAGTAGCTGCCTCTATTTCCTCATCCATCTTTTATCTTTCATTTACTTCTCCACTGAGTCTTCTATTCTCCTCCTCCTCATGGAGTCTGTTTTCACTAAGGCCATTAATAACTTCCAGATTCCAAGTCCAATGGAGATTTTCAGTCATTCGTTAGTAGCAGTAAATACTGTCAAATATTCTTTCCTTAGAATCATCCTTTCTTTTGTAAACCTTGCTTCCAACTCAGACTGCTGTCCTATGCCTCCCTTTTCTCATTCTACAAACTCTGCAGAGATAGCATCCACTTCTGACTTCAGTTTCCTTGTAGGTTCCTTGTATCTTCCAGTGCAATACTCCTTGCACTAAATGTCCACCTGGCAATGACTGCTGATATCTATGGCAAGTAGGAACTCTGCCTGCTTCCTTCTTTTCAAACTAATGATATTCTTACCCTATTCCGCCAGGGGACATTTTCATTTTGTTTGGACACCAGCTGGGCACCTTCTCTGCAGCTTTTTGGTATCATGGTATGGTATGCAGAAGTATAACTCTCCTCCTTTGTGGGGCTGTTTTACACAACTGGATAGACTTTGCTGTGAAGAAGCAAGCCAGACCACATTGAAACTATTATCTACAGCATTCTCTAACCTTAAAGGAAAACTAAGAATCCCTGAAGAAAATGGGAATCTGTTTTTTCTCTTTCTCAACTGTTTATGCCACTGGGAGGACTCAAGTTACACTGTCACTTTCCATCAAGGGACCTTGAAATTTTCTTTCTTTTTTTTTTTAATTTTTCTCCAGAATTAGGGATGTTGAACAGAGGTCTTCGCATGGACTTTGAAACTGTACTCTGACTGAGCTGCACCTCCAGTCTCTTTTTTTGTTTCTTATCTTATGACAGAGTCTCGCTAAACTGCTCAGTGAGAATTGCTAAATTGCTGGCCTCAAACTCCCAATCCTCTTGCTTCTGTCTCCTTAGCCACAGGGATTACAGGCTCGCATTTCTGTGCCTGGGTGAAACCTTGAAATTTTTCTAATATGTAGCTAGGAAAGTGAGAAACAAGCACTCTTCTTCTAAAATTCCTGAGAAATTAAACTGGCTGATTCTATTGTTGGAATTATGATTTGACAAAGCAGGAAAAAAAGAATGACTAAGAGAAGGTCATCACCTTCACTTTCTGTCTGTCTAGTCAGCTTTTGTCTAGCAATGACAGGGGCTATTTTTTCTTCTCACCTTATAGTTTACTCTTCTGTTTCCTGGGGCCAAAATGTACATACAAAAACACATACATACCACACTACACACTTAAAGAAAAGGAAAGAGAAAAATTACTAGTAAAGGAGAAAGTATTGAGAACTGTTTCAAATAATTACTATCCTTATGACACTCAATACATTTTCATTTTCTCAAGGACAAACTGCATGATCGGACTCACTTCTCTCACCTCATCTCAGCCAGTTTTCCCACATTTTCATTACAAACTGTGTGGCCCTTTTTTCACTTCTCAAGCACTTTCAGTTCTTAACATAGCCTGTTTCTTTGCTCTGAATACTCATTAATTCCTCTGCACCAATAGATAGATACTAGAATACTTGGTACTAGGTCCTTTTTGTCACACTCCTTTACTTGTGTCTATATAGGTCAATGAAAAAGTTTATATGTCTGTCTGGTTCTCCACCCTCTATCTCCCCATTAGGTTCTATAGGGCCTGTTGACAAATGAAGGAATGTACAATGAGACAGTGAACATCAATGTGCTTTCCACTCTGTTGAAGTGTTACAGGAGTTACTATGAGCCAGTAGAGTGATCAACAACAGTGAGCTCTGGCTCCATCCATTTGGCCCACCAAACTGCACAGTACAATCTGACCAGGAATGTGGCTAATAGACTTTCTGACACAAAAAGATGACTGAGTAGATAATCTATATATAAATTCATGAAATTCCCTCAATCTCCAAAGATAGTGTAATTTTAATGATATCCATCACAGAAGTTTGAGGTATGACATGATATGATTTCTGGTTATATCTTCCTGTGTGGGATTCTAGAATTTATGTTAAAGATCACTGGAAGTTTGGAAGTGACATTCTCTAAAATTAAAATTGAGTGGATACAGTCATGTTTATTTGCCAAAGGCATGGTTGATAATATAAAAATATGATCTATTTCAGCTGGCTGTGCAGCATCTTAATAAATGCTCTGACTCATGCTGTGCATCTAGCCACTTGATGAGCTTTTTGGATTAAACTCTTCTCCCCTTGTTCAAGCCCATTTTTTATTTATCTTTACTGCATTCAACAAATTTACCTAGACCATCTATGCAAATAGTGGGAAAAGGGTAAAGAAACCATTTTTGCTGTGTAAATCTGCATTTTGATTTGTATTATGTTAAAAAAATGTTCAAAGGCGGTTCAAGTAGTAAAAGCATCTGCCCAGAGGTAATCCAAGTAAGTAAATTCTCTGTGAATACCCACTGGAATAAGAAAGAAATAAGGCAAAAGAAATTTAGAAATTTAGTATAGGAAATGGCCCTAAAAGAGCTTAAAATCAAAGACTTTCATGCTAAAAGTTAGGAGCAAAAGAAGTGTTAAGAAGTGATTTATCATCTGTAATCTATATATCAGTTGAGTGCACAAGCAAACTAATGGACTTCTAAACTAGGAATGTGAACTATACTTTCTGCAGGGAGTGAAATGGTACATGAATTCATTCAGTCAGTCATCCATTCATTCAAAAATTATTTGCTAAGAATATGATAAGCAATGGGCATGGAATTTCAAACAAATAACAATTTGGTGAGATGAAAAATAAGCAATAAAATACATGGATAAACAAGATACTCAAAGATTATGGCAGATTTCTATGGGAGTAATAAACAGATGTTTGGATAGAGAAAACATATATTCAAAAGTGAAATATCTACCTCAAATAGGATGGTCCAGAAACATCTTTCTCTGAGTGTGACATTCATCGGGACATCAAGAGTGTGGTGGGAAAGTGACCCAAGCAAATGTGAGCTGAACTACTAAGGATCTAAACTTCTAAAAACTCTCTGTCTTCAAAGAGCAACAGTGTGCTAGGCATGGTGGCACACATGTGTAGTCCCAGAACTTAGGAGGCTGAGGCAGGAGGATCATAAGTCCAAGGCCAGCCTGGGATATATAGTGAGACTCTGTCAGAAAGGAAACAAAAAGAGAGAAGAGGGGAGGAAGAAGGAAGGAAGGAAGGAAGGAAGGAAGGAAGGAAGGAAGGAAGGAAGAGATAGATAGAGAGAGAGGGAGGGAGAGAAAGGGAAAGAGGGAGGGAGGAAGGAAGGAAACTGAAATTAAGGATAATACTTGGCTTGAGCAAGTGATGGTGCCATTATAAAAATGGTAAAGAGTTTGAGATCAAGATCTAAGTTAGATGGTATGGTTGGTTGGCCATTGTTGTTGTCTTTTCAGTTGAGAGTTTTTATTGCATCTTTAAAACATCACAAATGAGTTCTAGGACTCATCAGTATCTTGTGGTTTCTATAGCTGGACAACTCTTAGATCTTACCCATCAACCTGTTTAACTGTTACTTTTTCAGGGACATAAATGCCATGAAAAAACTTCTGATATCCCTGATTTTAATTGACAGTCAATGAATCAAACCAGCTAAATTTGATACAAGTTCATTGTAATTTCCTTCAGGAATTAACTCTTTTCTGTGCTTAAGTTACTGAAAGAGCTATGCCTGGCTTTATTGAAACCCTGTGTGTCTTTTTCACTAAGATAATTTGAATTTTAATTTTATCTTTTGTTTTTGTTGTTGTTAGGTGCCCTCAAGTCAGTATCCGACTCATAGTGACCCTCATAGGGTTTTCAATGGCTGACTGTTCCGGGATTGCCTTGGGAGTGGATTGACAGGCCTTTCTCCCATTTTTGTGGTGCTGGGAATTGAACTCGGGACCTCAGAGACTGCAGCGCAGTGCTCTACCATCTGAGCTAAATTCCAGCCCTTTTATCTTTTAGACCTACATATAATAAAATTGATAAGAAAGTAGATATATATACATCTCATCTGATAATGGAAGTGCAGGGATACCTTTGATCATGTTCTGTACCTGACTATAAAGAGTACAAACAGTACACAAATCCTTCCATTTTCCCCACAATTTGCCAACCCAGAGCTTCTTTCTTTTTTTTTTTTTCATTCCAAGGAGATTCAGTTATACATTGATGTGAATGAAATCCCTCCACAGTGTTTCCCAGGAGCTCTTCAAAATAGCTATGGATTTCTTCAGAAGAATTTTAACATTTTCTGGAGTGTTCACAGTATGATTGCTGAGAATGATCTTGAGCAAAAAGAATGATCTTGAAAATTTCACTTGAGCAAAAAGCTCAAGTGAAATGTTTTGAATATGTTAAGCTTGAACAACTTTAAGGAAGATGTCAAGCATTTAAATATATGTGACTGAAGCTCAGATGACCCCTAAAAAGAAGATATGTTTGGGAATCTTTAATACATAAGTAAATATTATTTATAGTTATGGGATAAGATAAGATCATGTACCTACTGGAAAGAAAAAGGTAAATAAAATATGTGAAAAAAAATCTAAAAAGTCTTTAAAGACTTAAAACCTAAAAGTTGAAATCACTTTTGCAAAATAAAATAAAATAAAACATCATCGCAACAGAGTGACCTACACTAAATTTGGATTTTGTTTTCTCCCTAAAATTTATTCTATTTAGTTACACTAGAAGGTTTGCACTGTTCAAAGAAGGATCTATAATTTTATCATTTTTATTTGCTTTTTTAACAAATTAATTCACATGTTAATAATTTCAGTGACTGGCATAAAGACTTCATTGGGATACTGATCAAGCTTAAAAATGAAAAACAACTTCCTAATGTGTTTCTAAGAGGATGATTGGGGTATTGGATGACAGGAACAACTTTCATTGAAACTCTATTTCAGAGTGATTGGTCAGGAACTTTGGAAAGAAATGTAATTAGTGTAAATGAAAAACTATATGCTGAAGTTGAGGTAATTGTTTGAGTACAAGATGCAGGACACTCATCTGTGTAAGAGTTTTATTTTTAATGGAGGCTTTAAAAACAAAAGCTAAATTTAAATTAACTGTGTGATGCAGATAGTTAAAATAAAATGCAAATTTTAGCTATTCAAACTAATATGTTTGAATTCAGTTAGAGCTGTGGTGTTTTCTTGTCACCTCACAGTAATGTGACTTTTGAATCTTAATGTTTATGCCCATTTGTCAAATTGTATAACAATAATGTAGGTTATAAACAATGACAATTTTCCTTGTCCACAAATATTATCTGAGGAAATTCTCTCATATTATTTAACATGTTTAGTGATTTCACATTCATCCATTTACTGAAAGTTCTCAGCCATTGCTTATTTTACTATTATGCTCTCATTGGATATTTATATTTTAATCTCACATTATTGCTATCATTTATGTTTTGTTGTAAGCCTTAGCCCAAGATATTGCATGGAAATTTTACTGTGTTCCCCTAGTGTACAGCTTCTTCTCTTAAAGGATATTTGTTTAATCTGTACTTTCCACTCATATGTTCAGAACCTCTTTCCCTTCCATTTATTAAACTTGTCTCCTGTGCTGAAAAGAAGAAAAAAGAAACAAGAAAAGAAAAAGAAAGGAAAATAAAAATTAAGAAACAATCAGAGAATATCCCCAACTGCTACATGTCTGTCTACCTACCTGTTTGTATAATGCCTGTATGCTCTGCATTCCTTTCTGTTACTTTGATTGATCAGTCTGTGCTCTCATGAAGGACATCCTTTCCACTTGTGCACCTGTTCAAACACATTGCTCTAGAAATAATTTCTTCTTTCTATGGTATCTTCATCTATTTTCTGTTGCTATAACAAAATATCTGAGGACAGATAATTCATAAAGAATAAAAGTTTATTTAAATCATAGTTCTGAAGGCAGAAAAGTCCAGAAGCAAGCATCAACATCTGTTCAGTGTCAATCTGGTGAGGGATTTCTCGCTGCATTCTGATGTGGTAGAGGCCCTCACAAGGCAAAAAAGAGCAAACATTCCAGCTCCAGTCTTTTTCATGAAGCCACTAAAGCCACCATGGGGCCTCCGTCCTCATGTTTTTATCTAATCCTAATTACCTCCCAAAATCCCCACCTCCAAGCAGCATCAACATATAAATTTGGAGATTAAGTTCCCAACATGTGAAATTTTAGGGGACATATTAATTTATACCATTTGGATGTTGTTATTAATATTTTTCCCTTCTGAACTGAGTGTTATGGCACATGCATATAATCCCGGAAACTCAGTAAGCTAAAACAGAAAGATAGTGAGTTTGAGGCCAGAAGCAGCCTGCGCAACTTAGTAGGATCCTCTAAAAGTTTAAAATAATAAAATATAAAAGGGGTTGAGAGTATGGCTTGGTAGTAGAGCACACGCAAAGCTATGTTCAACCCCCCATTCCATAAAAGAAAAAGGAAAAAAACCTTCCTTTTGAACTGAAGTATCCCAGTAATATATAAACATCTTGCTATTTCTCCCATCTTTAAAAAAATGAGGAAAAAATCCTCAATACCACATCCTTCTGCTACCTTTATGTTCTTCTGTCCTTTGGAGGAAAGCTTTCAGACAGTTTTCTTCCCTCATGAGTTATCTTCAGTTTCTTTCCTCCTGTTCTCCCTTGAATCCATTCCAGTCAAGATGTTTCTCCATAGGCCACCAAAACATCCCTCAAGGTTACTTATGATCTCCACATTGCCCCAAACCAGAGATAAATTCTCTGTTAATCTTACCTTAGAGAGTAGCAGTATTTACCTGGCCAATGATGAATTCCTTCTTGATACATCAAGAACACCATGTGCTCTTGTTTCCTTCCCTAATTCACTAACTGATCCATATCATTCCTTTTTTCTGAGTTTACCATATTTGCCTGACCTCCAAGAACTGGAAAGATCAATCCTCAGTTCTAAGTTTGGAACCTCTTCCTTTTATAACATCACTCCCATGTGACCTCATCCATGATTTGAAATACCACCCACATACACAAAACTCCCAGATTTATATTTCCAGCCTAGACCACTCTAATGAAATCCAGCCTTAGATGTACAACTGCCCACTAGACATATCTATTGGAGAGTGTTAGGAATCACACACATGTTCATGATATGAATTCTTTAAGAATCTCAACACAATCTGAAATATAAATGGCAACTCTGCCCTTCCTATTGCTCAAGAAACAACAACAACAACAACAAAAAGAAAACAGTTTAGATATTAAGTGTCCCTCCACAAAGGCTCATGTGTTGGAGATTGTTCTCCAACTAGTGGCACAATTTTGGGAAATTCTGCAAACTTTAGGAGGTGGGACTAAGCTGGAGGAAGTCAGTCAATGGGTACAGGTCCTTGGGGGTATCTTGTCCCCAGTCTCTTCTTGTTTCTTTCTCTTTGCTATCTATCTGATATCAAGTGAAGAATCTCCTCTGCACTCACCACTGTCATGATATTTGCCTAAGTACATGGGGCCAAGCAACCATAGACTGGACCCTGAAACGTGAGCAAATAAATCCTTCCTCCCTTGACTTACTTTTTGTCAAGCATTTTGTTACAGTGACAAGTAACATAATCATTTTTACTCTTTTTTATGTGCATTTCCTCTGTCCACATATCTTTTTGATTCTACTTTCAAAATACAGTCCAATATCTGAATATTTCTTATTGTCTCCACTACTATATCACAGGCCACCATTATTTCTCAAGTGGACTATTATAACATTCTAATTCAAGAGTGTGCAATTTTTTTCTTTCACATGGTCAAATAGTAAGGTTTTTAGGTATCATAGGCCATAAGGTCTTCATTGCACCAACTTCACCCTGCCACAATGTGCAAAAAGCCACTGACCGTGTACGACTGAGTGAGCATGTCTATGTTCTAAAGAAGTTTCTTTTACCAGAAGAACCAGTTCTTCAGCTTTGATCTTTGGACTACAGTTTGCCAACATCTTATATCATTTCTCTTTCTAATTCTTATCTTTCTTTCCTAGTATATATTCTCAACACAAGAGCCATAGTGATCCTGTTGAAATGAAAATTATAACACATACTTCTATTCAAAATTTCCTGGGACCCCCATTTCAGTCACAGTAAAACCTAAAGTCCTTAATACATATTATAGTTTCTAAAAAGAATCTCCCCCATTTTTCTCCCTGAGATCCAATAACATTGGTCTTTGTGCTATTCTTTGCCACATACATGAGGGCATTGGCCCTTTTTATTAAGATGAATCAATAGAACTCCATCTTCATAGCTCACTTTCCACATTCCTTTGGTCTTTGATCAAATCTCACATTTTCATTGAGGCCCTTCTACTCCAAGAAACTATAATCAACATTCTTCCTGCTTTAATTTACCTGTCATCTGCTGACATGGTAAAATTTTTGTTTTTTATTAAAATATTAAAATAAACTTGAAGACAATTTTAATGTTTCCCTATTTTAACCGCAGAGTGTAGATTAGTTTATGGTATATGTTTGGGTCTAATAAATATTTCGTTGAATGAAATATATTATATATGAATATGAGAAGGGCAAAAGAGGGTCTTTGGCCAAGATACACAGAAGGGAACGTACGTACTCATCATTCAACAGAAGTTAGTTAAGGTTTTAAACATAATTTGACAACTTTTATCTCTAAAAAATTATTTACATGAAATTTTCTCTTTACCTTGTCTACAAAGTAAAATTATTTTATAATAACTGCCTTCAATATTGTCCAGCAGAACCACATTTACATGGTCTTACATATGCCATTTCCAGTTTACATATTAATTTCATATTTTCTCAAAGGATCATAAATGAATTAGGCAGTCCAACTATTTTACTTAGAGTCAGAAAAATTTGACTAGGGTTTAGCTCAGTCAATGCAGGGCTGCTCTGCACTTTCTGAGGACCCAGGTTCAATCCCCAGCACTGCCAAAATGGAGAAAGATGTGGCAGTCCACTCTTGAAACAATGATGAAACAATTAGCCTTTGAAAACTCCATAAAGGTTGCTATGAATCAGATCAATTCAACGGCACCTAACAACAATAACAACAACAGAGAAATTTAGTAACAACTTTGAAGTATTCTTTGAATTATAGTCCTAACCCTCTAAACTATAATCATCATTCTAGTTGTTGGAAAATCTCACTTGGCCATCATTCTGCCAAACAATTTAATTAATAATTCCCTGATTCCCAGAGTTTCAGATTTGAGAAAAGCTTAAAATGAATGAATGAGTAGTTAGTGCTAGAATTAGAGCATGAGCTCCTTTATGTCTGACATGTTGTCTCTCCACTTCAGCATACACCACAAATATTTGAAGAAGTAAAAAGATCCCATGACTTCAGGTTTAAAGCACAAAGACAAACAAAAGCCTATGTATACATAATTGTCATTCTAACCAGGCAACATAACTCATGACATGTAAACACCAATAAAAGACAATCCTATAATTTGCTTCCCAATATTATTTTATAACGAAGTAGTAATTAATAAGTCAATGACTAAGTATGCAAAAAGAATCTGAACAAGCCAAGTATAGTGACACATGCCTGTCATCCCAGCAACTCAAGAGGATGGGGCAGGATCACATATTCAAGAACAGATGCAGGTTATGTACTTCTTCAGTGAGATCCTGTCTTTCTTTATACTCTCATTTAATCACCCTCTACTCTTTTAGAGCGCTACATGGAAACTAGACTAATAACTCAAGTAAAGTGGAATTATATAACACATAAAAACTGAATGTTAGATGAAAACAAGGCCTTGGAGGGCATCTTGTTGAACTCCTTTATTTACAGTTGCATAAAATCAGGCCCAGACCAATCATCTGGGCTCACAAAGGTAACTAATGATTAAGTCAATGATACACTGCAGATTTCCTGATTTTGCTATTCTGGCTACTCTAACCATATACTGTTTCCTACTAGAAAAATTTAGCCTATATTTGAGATTTTAGTAGAAAAGCAGCCTTTATGTTATATAATTTCTCTCAAAGCAACATCAAGTAGTTACTATGTAAGAAATCCATTGTGCTACTCAAAGGTGATTATCATTGTACTTTCTAAAAAGGGACTTATTACACAATTAACTAGATTTCTGTATAATCTGAAAGATTATTTTTTAATCTAATTCATTTTTCAGGATAATTTTTCAAAAATCAATCACTGTCAGTTTATAACAATTATAAGATATAAGTTAGAATATATTGGTGATGTTGCAGGGTTCAATTTCTTCCCAAGATGAGAAGATCAAGTCAATCCAACAATTGGGAATTGCATTACAACTATTTCTAAATGGAATTTAGCTGCATCATTTTACAATTCAGTCCCTTTAGTCTCAATGTTTAATTTTTTGTGTGAAAAATATATGCACAGTGGGTTTTGAATGGTATTTTAGAACTAATTACAGTCTCTTTCAGCTTTCCTGAAGGAGGCTTTCTTAGCAGCAGCAAATGCCTTTCTTTATTACTTTCTTTGCTTTTTGTCTAGTCAAAAAGGAATGACAAACAACTAAGTACTGAATGATTCTCTTTTTGAGTTTGTGGAGGGGCTAAATAATAAAGAAATTTGTCAGTAAAACAATATAGTGAATTTACATATTAGTGATGATACCCTCATATATGGGATGCTTCTCAAACATCTATCTTAAACTATTCTGCCACTCCACCTTAATGTGTTAAATCACTTAGTGTAGTGCCTAGCATAGGAATTCTTAATAAATGTTTCTGTTGTTTTTATAAAACTAAAATATATCAGCCTGCAGCCATAGCCCCCTGGTGTCCAATCTCATCAGATTTTGGAAGGTAGTCAGGGTCAGGCCTGATTAGTTCTTCGATGGGAGACCACCAGGGAATACCAGGTGCAGTAGGCTTAGGAGAAGTACCTAGTAGCCCACTCCCAAAAAATAATCAGCCATTGAAAACCCTATGAATAGCAGAGAAGCACTGACATATTGCCTGGCATGCACAGTGTTAGGAGTGTTTCATCTGTTGTACATATGGTCACTATGAGTCAGACCAAACTCAAGGGCACCTAACAACAACAAAAAATTATATCATGACCACCTGCCCCAAATTGAAGTAACATATATTTAAACTTGAGTTAACTTCTTCAGAAGCAAAAGTATTACATAATTTAAATGTAACTTTTTTACTTGTAAATTATATAATAATGTCAGTCCAGACACAAACAATTCTGACAGAGGAACCCAATTGAGTGGACTTGGATTCCTTGGTGAGGAGGAAAAAATACATGCTGACTCATGGTCCATCTGACACTGTGTTTCTGGCCAAATTCTTCATTATATAAGAATTTGTTCTTTGATGTGGCCAATCACTGTTGAAAATGCTGTATCTCACTGCTCATAGTGACCTCAAATTTCACAAGGAATATGGCAACCATAATGGGTCATCAAGAATTTATAAGACACAAATTAAAATTGTCCATAGAAGAACTGATCTTCAGACAGTATCATGTATCCATTTGATGAATACTTCAGCCTAATCTAGGTTTCAGTTTCTTCTAAAAATTGGCATGAAAGTATATTCTTTGGAAGGTTCCTGGAAGAGATAAATGTGATAGTGTTATGGCGGAGATGGGGGAGCACAGGTAGATGCATCCAGAAAGCAGATCCAGGAATTGGCAGCAAAAGATATTCAGCATATCTTGTTGTTGTTGTTGTTGTTGTTGCTGCTGCTGCTGTTTTTAAGTGTAAAAGAATTTATACTCAATACAGAAATGATGTAGAGACCATAGAATAAGTTTATTAAACATAATATACCTTTAGGGAATAATGACAGGCAAAACTGAGGCATCTGAAGAAGTTTAGGTAAATCTGCAAAAGAACTTGGAAAAACCTGAATTCCCTGGGTGACTCAGCATAAGAATGTTTCTAGTCTCTAGGGGAAGGTAAAAATGCCAGAGAACAGGACAATTAAGCTCTTAGAAGGAAAGGTGCCTTAGATAGAGAAGATGGTGGGGCCTGAGAGAAGGGACAGATGTGCATGTGGTTGCTGAAGAGAGAACAGAGCAGAGGAACAGGAATAAAAAGGATGAGAGAAGAAGGGGAAAGTGAGGGTGGGCACATGTTCCCTTTAGTTTTAGTTTTATTCAAACTAGGGGCCACCCTAGTGTGTGCTGCCGCCCACACAGATATTAAGACAATTCACTCAGGACACTCGGGTGAGGGGCAAGGACTCCTGCTGCCCTCGAGACACCAGTGGAGATGGGAGAAAGGAAAAGTCTTGGGTGCTTTTGCCTTCTAGGGGCAAACACCCATGTTGGTGGTCTCAGTGGTTATGAGGAGAGAGTTCTTGCTTCCTAGGTGATCAGACAGAGAGCCAGTTCTTTCCTTGTTGATGGTCCTGGCAGAGAGCATTCTTTCCTCACCGAAGGTCCGGGCAAAAGAGTGGAGAGAGCTGTTTCCTCATTGGTGGTCCAGGCGAAAAAGGGTCTTTCCTTCTTGGTGGTCAAAAGTACAGGGGAAAAATAAACTAGGATCAGCCCTGGGCCCCCACCTCTGGGTACCTAGTGTGACATGGGCCTAGGATCTGTTTTGTAAATGGCTTGAGGGCTCAGAGAGGCTGTGGAATCCATTTGAAAATGTCCTTCAAAGTCCTCAGAGATTCCTGTGGCTTCTTCATCATGATGGGAGAGCAGCAGCCACTTTTATTCCCTTTTTCATCCATATTGCCCACTAACAACCTAACAATGGTATAGGAAGTCTCACAGCAAGTACCTGTAGCTTACTAAAACAATGAAATATTATCAAAATCTTTGGGGGTGTGTTCTCAGGCGATGCAAGAATTATTGATTTAATTCAGTAAAATAGTTTTCTTTTGCTAGATTTATTCTCTGCTGCTAAAAAGAGTTTAAATAAGATATATTTGAATATTTAGCATACTACAAAATAAAAGCATCAGATCCTACAGCATGTAGAATTAAGGGCTGGGTTCTTAAAGAATTAAGAAATTGCTAACCCACTACATGAATCTAGTACCTATGATGATGCCTACTCTGCATTGGACACTTCGAAGTTTGAAAAACAAAATAGCTACATCATAAGTAGTGCCTTGATTGTGCTGTTACTCTCATATGAAGAGAAAATGACCTAACTTATAGGCAGGTGATTAAAAATACTATCATAAAAGTTTTCTATCTTTTTCTCTCTATGTGGGTAGCGCTGGTGTTTCTCTTTTTATAAGGATAACAATAAATACCTAGGTGAGGTGTGCACATCTGTAAATCCCAGCATCTCGAGAGGCTGAAGCAGGAAGACCATAAATTTGAGGCCAAAGGCAGCTCTCATAACTTAGTGAGACACTGTCTCCAAATAAAAAGTTTTTTAAAAAATGGATTCAGAGTGCATCTCAGTGGTTGAGGACTTGCAAAAGATGTGTCAGGCCCTGGGTTCAACTCCCCACTGCCATAACAAATAAATAAATAAATAAATAAATAAATAAATAAATAAAATATCAATAATACAATCAATGGGTTGTTGTCCTGCCCTATAGGCCTCATTTTAACATAATCATCATTTTGAATGTTTTAGCTCCAAACACAATCACATGGATAAGAGTGGGCCTATATAACTTCATTTAGTCATAGTTACATCTTTAAAAACCCTATCTAAAAATAAAGCTTTCCACTGTGGCATCTGATCCCATCACATCTTAGAAGCTAAGCAGGGTCAGGTCTGGTTAGTACTTGGATGGGAGACCACCTGAGAACATCAGGTGCTGTAGGCTTGGAAGAAAAACCAGGCAACCCACTCCCAAACAAACAAACGAACAAACAAAAACAATCAGCCATTGAAAAGCCTATGAACAGCAGAGAAGCATTAACAATAGTGTTTCGCCTGTTGTGCTAGGGTCACTCTGAGTCAGGTGCCTACTCAAGGGCACCTAACAACAACAAGAAGTTACTGTGGGTGGAATGTCAACCTGTGAAGGAGGGCATGGGAGGGGAGAGAAGCACAATTCAGTGCATTACAATAATCTATTTGCATACAGCCAGTTCCTTCTTCTGGCAGTGACTTTATTGTGGTTTGTTTCCTTTCATAAGCAGAGTGAATTAGAGTACTTGGGGTTTGTTACATATTTGTCATTATGATATTGTCTGGTAGGTCTATAGGTTATCTATGGATAGGACATACATTATTTTTGCTGTGACTACAATTTACAATTTTTCTAAAAGTCTTTTACTTGAGACAGAGTTAAAGAACACTTTTGACATCCAAGTCTCCTTTCAAATATTTATTGGAATAAATTACTAGGTTCAAACAGTATGTGGCATTCATATTCTGAAGCAGAGGACGAAATTAGACTGTTATTATGAAAATGTAATTGCTAAGTTACATAAATACAGAAAATGGACAGTTCTTTAAAAAGAACATTTAGTTTGTATTTCTGTGTAGATTTTACTTCAAATAAATTATATCATTTTGAAATATAAAACTAATATATAAATAGTAAGTTGATTCAATTCACCATAATCTTGGAGCTATGAAAAATGCTGAATATTTCTAATTATTTTTGCTATTAAGTGAAGAACTTTTGCAGCCTTGGCTGCCTCTGGAGAAAGAGTAACATAGATATTAGAGATATGGCAAACTAAAATGCTTTCCTGGTGCCCCTTAATGCCCTTCCATTTTCTCAAAGAAGGATGTTCCTTTGTTTTTCTGTGAGTTTGAAAAGCATCTCAATCAGTTCTGTTGTATTCTGCCATCCACTTCACTTTTCTTTTTCTTTTCTTTTTTTTTAATCAGGAGTGGGGGTTGAATCCAAGTCCTCATGCTTGCATGCTTTGCAAGTGCTGTACCACTAAGCTAAGCTACACCCCCAGCCCATTTTTTTCTTTCCTTCTTTTTTTTTTTTTTTTCACTTTTTTGAAACAGGGTCTCGCTAAATTATGCAGATTTTCTCTAGTCTCCAACTTGCAATCCTTCTGCCTCTGCCTCCCGAGTCACTGGCATTACAGGCTTCAACCACTTCACTTTTCAATCCCTGCTTATTATTTTTTGGAACCACTAATAATATTTCCTACTAAATTTTTAAAATGCAAGGATAAATTTCATTTTAAAAACTGACTGATGAATAGTAAAAATCAACTTTGTGTTTTATATTTTGTTATTAGGTGCTGTCTAGTCAGATCCAACTCATAGCATCCCTAAGTACAGCAGAATGAAATACCACCCAACATTGTGCCATACACATGTGCATTTTATGTTTGAATCCATTGTTGCAGCTACTGTTTTTTCTCATTTTGAGTCATGCTACATCAGCAAATGGATGTCCCAAGGGATTTTACTCCAATCCTGTCATTAAAGTTGACTCTACTTTGAGGAGGCAACTCTTCCCCAGTCATTTCTTGAGCCCTTCCAGCCTGGAGGGCTCATTTTCTGTCCCTTTATTTGACAGTGCTTGTAGGGCACTGCTAGAGAGGCAGTTCACCCCAGGGCCTATCTAGGCTCCCTTGGAGGACTGAGGCTTGTTCCCCAGGCAGTCACCTTTGCCCTACCTCCTGCAACTCAGGGTCATGGAGCACCCCAAGATGGCTCTGGCATCTATTCCCTTGCCTCTGGCCTCTGGACACTGATTGGCTGTTTCCAAACCCCAGAATGGCTCCTAATTGGACCATTCTGGAACCACTCCTGATTGGCTACTTCCACAAAACCAAATTTGAGTATCCCCTCTGATTGGCTGAAACCCTATGAGGTAACTGCCTCTGATTGGTCCCTGGCCAATCAGAAGAGTATATAAGGGTGATACATGGAGCAGTCTGGGTCCATTCCATCAACCAGGACAGACAAGGAAGAAATAAAGAGCTGTTGGAACAGAGCACTTGGAGTCAGCATCTTCACTGGGAAGAGAAAAAACAAGGAGCCACCCTGGGCAGAAGCCTCTGAGCCTGCCTTTTTCAAGGCTTCTCAGAGCAGCCGTGGGCATAAGCCTCCTTTCTGGGTGGCTCGGCTCCTGGGTGCCCAACTCCACCTCACCAGAAGACAGGTCTTTGGCTACTGGTTCCTGCTCACGGCCGGAGCGAGGCCAGCGGCAGGGCGACGCCCTGCAAGTGCTTCCCTGTTACTCATAGCGTTTTCTTGTCTACCATGAGTGTCCCTGCTGGTACATGAAATACTGGTGCCACAACTTTTGGCATCACAGCAACACAAACTCCCATAGCACAGCAAGCTGACAGACACATGGGGGATGTTTTATGTAGGATTTATAAAATGATCACAAACACTTGAAGACACAATTCATGCTGAGTATAACTTTTGCAAACATATTTTTTTTTACCAAAAATCAGGAATTTTTTGTTAAGTGTGGAGCAAATCCTTTCATCTTCTTACTTACAAATGATTATTTGGTTGCAAGCAATAGAATCCAGTCTCCCAAATGAAAATATTTGTATGACATGCAGCCCACAAAATTGAAGAAAGTGTTGAGACATCAGTTCTAATAATGAACAGGAATCAACTCAGCTCTTCAGAGTTTAGTATTTTAGAAACTGAGGAAAGAAATTCTGGTAAAATTAGAATTTGCAAGAGATTAGCAGGTAATATTGGCTAATATTTGTGGCAGAAGGATGAAAAAATAAATGTGGTATACCTGAAATGCTAAAAAAAGATTCATTATTTAGATCATTGGAAGCAGAAAGATGAAATGTAAGAAGAAAAGATTTATTCCATAGAAGAATTGCCAAAACAAGTATGAATACCATCATGGCTCAATTTTCTAATCTTCTCTTCTAAATTTCAAATCATATTGAATAGGGGCTTTGCAAAAGTTTACATGGTTAAGATGGAGTAAACTATAGTTTTATCCTTATTTTTAAATTATGTGTCTGAAAAGAGAAAGAAATCATACAACAAAACAAAACAAAATTCAGGAAACAACACTGTTCTTAGCTTGGCATATGCTGTTAAGAAGTTATATCTTATTCTTTGTAAACCAGAAGAGGTTGGTCCAATCAGTACTAACCTAATTAAATAGGAACACTAAAGTTAGGCAGTTATTCATGTGTATCTACAAACTTTCTGCTCCATATCCACCTCAATAACACACAAAAATACACATTTATGAAAAATATTATAGAGAATATATTTTAAATAAAGGACAAAAGAACTATTGAGAGGAAAAAGAAAGAAAAAATGAACCAAGATAATTTTAAAATATAATTAAAGAAAAAACATAAAAGTAAAGATTTGACTTTGAGAATTTAAAAGAAAGAGATGAAGGAAATCATGAGCATGCCTTGAAAATGTTGCTTAACCTCTTCCATAATAGGACTTAGTTTCATAACACCCTAGAGTAGTATTTTAGAAATTCTTAAAGAAAGGTAGAAGAAATTTATACATAGGGCATTTGTCTTTCAAGAGGACAATAACAATAGATATTCTCTAGCAAGCCTCTACATTGGATATATGGCACAAATGAAAATCCACTTAAAGATAAACTATATTAGGCTAACAGGTTAATAAAATTGAGGAATCCAAGAATGAATGTGCTATGGTGAATGGAGTTTGAATACATATAACTATAAAATTAATACTCAATAAAATAGGAATTAAAGTTTCAAAACTGCACATAATGGCACAATCTTTACAGTGTATAAATAAAAATATAAACAATATAATGTGTATAGAGAAGCAGAAAATATAAGTGAGATAATGTTGTCATTTTCATCACTAATTAATTGTGGCCTAAAATATAATATTAAGAGAAACATAGATAATAAGCTCAATGAAGACCCTTAAGAGTCCTTATAAAACTTCTTTTATAATGTTATAAATTCCTTTAGAAGCTTCTCATTTTAAAATTGGGTGGCATTTACCTCAGTTGGTACAGTACTGTTCTGCACTTTCTGAAGACCTGGATTCCATCCCCAGCACCACAAAAATGGGAGAAAGATGTGGCAGTTCTCTCCAAAAACAATTCCAAAACAGCCATTGAAAACATTATGAGAGTTGCTATGAGTCAAACACAGCTCAACAGCAGCTAACAACAACATTTTTAAGTAAAAACATATTTATCGGAAATTTAGGAATCTTTCAGTTTGACCTTATTTTCCTTCTGTAAAGCACATTTTATTTAATGTTTTATACTAAAACCATTACTCCTGAAACAAGCTGCCATTGAAAACCCTATGAATAGCAAGCAGAAAAGCACTGACAATAGTGCCAGGAATGGCACACTGCTTTTCTTCTGCTGCATAGGGTCATTATGAGTCTGACTAGACTCAACACCTAACAATAACTAAAAAATCATATACAATATCATTACAGATTTCAAAATTATTTCTATGTATCTCCTGTTTTTTATGGAGATAAGTCTCTAACAGTATTATCCAATTGTTAGCAAATGATTATATTTCAGGGATTTAAAATTTTGCTTTCTCCTTTGAATGTTTTGGACTTTTTAATAATCTCTATGTATGTTTTGGGCTGGAGTTTAGCTCACTTGGTAGAGCACCTGCTCTGCACTCTCTGAGGACCAGGGTTCAATCCTCAACACCACAAAAATGGGAGAAGGATGTGGCAATCCACTCCCAAAGTAAGCCTGAAACAATCACCTATTGAAAGCCCTATGAGGGTACATATATGTTTTGTTTTATTTTGTTTTTCTTCCCAGTACTGCGAGGTTTGAACCCAGGGACTTTCACAATCTAGGTAAGTGTTCTACCATTGAGTTGCATACCGAAAGCCTTTTTTATTTTGAGACAGGGTCTTCTTAAATTGTGCAGGTTTCCTCTAACCTCTAATTTAAGATCTTCCTCCCTCAGCTTCCAGAGTCACTGGGATTACAGGCATGTACCATGACACCTAGATGCCATGTGTTCTTAACACAAGAAAATGTATTTTTCTTTCAAAGTAAGTATAATCTGTATCATCATATATGTATGGAATATCTGAAACTATTAACTCCTAAAACAATACATTGCCTACATTGGTGGATGCAGTGCCACATGCCTATAATCCCAGTGAATATAATGGCAGAGACAGGAGGATTATAAAGTTGAGGCCAGAAGCAGTGGTAGGGTGTTTGCAAAGTGTATGTGAGGCCCTGGGTTCAGTCACCCAGTACCAAAAAAAATTATACATTGGAGAGAATAATAGTATCTATCTTAGAATTGCCACAAAAGTTAATTATAAAAACTGAGAACAGTTTTTAGCACACAGGAAGTGTGCACTATACATTAGCTACCCTTCCAACCAATCACATTGCTACTAGTAAGGTTAATTTTACCTAAATGAAAATTTGATAAATTATAAACTGTAAATGCTATCATTATATGTTCCCTTGGAGAACAGAAATAACAATAATTATTGAAGCATTATTATGAGGGCTAAAAGAAATCAGTATGTAAATTTAGATGCTGAGCAACTGTCCAGGGTAACACTCTAATTGAATCTTGCTTCTACAACATCTCATTTTACTCATGTTTAATTAAATGTCTATGGTAGGTAAAGTATTGAGCTATGCACTGAAGACACATTGGTGAACAGGATGGATGTTCTCGTCGACATCCAGGGTTTCTCATGAATAGTTAAATTTACAATAGCAAATTTTCAATATAAAATTTATAGTGTCCTGATTAGTATATCCAATATGTTTCAATGGTGATCGTGAGAGAATTTAAATACTTAAATTATGATTTTCTTAAGCTCATTTGCATTCTTATATAAATTAATTGACATAATTTTCAGTCATAATTTATTGAAAGGTTCAATAAGTTGCTAAGATTTAATTCTGATATAACTAGGGTTTTGACCAAAATCTTCATGTGTCTGGTGTTGTTTCCTCAGGAGCCTACGAGGCCATGCTAAAGAAAAAGTAGTTGTAAAGTCAAAATACCCTCATTCACTGCCCAAAACCCAATGACTTCCCAATAGAAATGCTTGCAATCTCTTGCAATGACTTAATTACTTTTTGACAAATTCTCTTATTATTTCATAGATTAATAAAGTATTTTAATTAGGGCAGTATAGTTCTTTAGTAAAAGGGCATTATAATGTAGTGAGTCTGAAATAATAAATTACTAAATTTATAATGTCAAACACACAAAAATTCCAATAATGAACACATTCCCTGGAAATTACCTGTTTAATAATGGGTACAAATCATTATCTAATAGAGACTTTTAAGGACAAAATTTTTAAGTAATCTTAAAGATAGGTGATGCTTTAGATAAAAAGCTGAATGCTTGTAAGCTAAATATTTGCAAACTTCCACAACTATAGTAATGAAATTATATTTTAAACATTACCTTAAATATTTAATAGTAATAATTTTCCACCTTTATGCTACATGATTCACATAAATGCATCAGTATATTATTAACAATTTAAGGAAATTATGTTATTTTTAAAATCACAGTTCTTTATCATATCTTCAGCTATTAAAGCTTTATTAAATATGCTTATAAAATTTATAGACTAATGCTGAAATTACTGGCCAATAAAATTAGTTAACTCTTGAGAAACACTTTATCAGTATAACTATAACACACAGGTTCTAGTTAAGATGTGATTCTAGGCAAGTATGAATAATATTTACCTTGGCCAGTTAAACAATGTCAGAAATATGTAAATTAATGAAAATTAAAGTACCATGTGATGTGGAAAGACCATCAGGAAAATATAAAACCAATAGTAGAAAGCCTATTCATACTGAATAGGTAAGTATTGGAAGGGAGATCTTATCAAAATGATCCATCTGAAAAAATAAAAAAGATGTAATAATTGCAGATGAAAGCAGGAAGTACAAATTGACTGTAAAGCAACTTTACTATCTTCATAAGGGACATGTTGTCACTACTGTGGACAATTTTATCAAAATCAAAAATATCCAGACTAGAAAAGCCTTGGCACTCTCAAATGCTTCTGTTAGGAACACAGGTGAAGATTTTCTGATCATTGAATTAACAATACATAACAAAATATGCAAGTTTCCTATGCATATAAATTTGCCTTTTAGAACTTAATATGACTATACAAAGACTTTCTTCCAGTGAACACATTGACCATGCTCAGTGAAAATTTTTCTAAACACTATTCATAATAACCAAGACATGCATGTGAGTTACTTTTCTCACTACTGTGACAAAATGCCTGACAAAACAACTTAAGGAAGAAGAATAGGCTTATTTGGCTTATGGTTTAGAGAATCAGAGTCTGTAATGCTGAGAAAGCATGAAAAAGCAGCTGGCCCCAGGGCCTTTGGTAGAGGATTTCACAACATGGATCCGGAAGCTGGGAGAGATTGATGGAAGCAGGAATCCAGATAAAACCTCCAAAGGCCTGTCTCCAATTACCTACTTCTGCTAGCTTGGTCCCACTCCCCAAAGTTCTGCAGCCTTCCAACTACAGCACCACTATCTGGGGAACTAGCATTCAAACACATGGCTTTGGGAACATTTTAAATTCAGACCATAACAATATGGAATCAGCCTAGGTATCCGTTAGCAGGTGAATGGATAAAGAAAACCTTGCATATATACACAGTTGGCAGTTCCAATGGGACCAGGAATCAGGGCAGCAACTATCTCTCCTGGAGAAACAAAAACCAAAACAACAAAAATAATGAAATAAAAGTAAAAAGTCACAACTCCCACACTCACAGCCCCTCATTTGGCCTCTTCCCCAGAGAGTCTTGTTGTTGTTGTTAGGTGCCCTCGAGTCGGTATCTGACTCATAGCGACCCTCATAGGGTTTTCAATGGCTGAGTGCTTCAGGATTGCCTTGAGAGTGGATTGCCAGGCCCTTCTCCCATTTTTGGGTGCTGGGAATTGAACTCAGGGCCTCAGAGACTGCAGTGCAGTGCTCTACCAACTGAGCTAAATCCCAGCCCCCAGAGAGTCTTAGAGACCTCTATTTTGACTGCCTTCCCTCCTACCAACCAGAACCACCTGAGAGGAACCCACCACACTTTCCTCAGCTGAACATCTTCGCCAAGTGCCCCACCATATGAAGGAAAGGGATTATTTTCAAAAGACTGACACTTGACTTCAGTAAAATCATTGAAAGACAAAAGATTATGAAATAACACTTTTAAAGGGCAAAAAGTAAATATTCAATTTTGAATCTATGTTCAGTAAAAATGTTCTTTAAAAACTGAGAACAAAGAAAGTCTATGCCAGTAAACTCATGTTAAAAATTAAAATTCAAAAGAGTGCTGTAGAATACAATTCCAAATGAACCTATCACAAGTCAGAAAGAAAAGCCATTGAAAAATAAATTTTCATATAAATCTAAATATCTACTATTTAAAATAATAATAATAATATGTATGCAAAAATAACAGAGATGAGTGAATACAATTTGTTATAGATATTGGTGGTATCAGACAAGTAGTAAAAGTATTTAAAATGGACTGATAATGATGGATGTTGGAATCCATGCATTAGTATCTCAGTTCTAACATCATGCACAGTGAAATTGACACTTATGTAAGGTCTGAGTTGGACCCAACTCAACTCGACTGCACCTAACAGTGCCAACAAGGGATGAACCTAGGTCATTACAGGAGATTCCCCCCCCCACGTGTGTGTGTGTGTGTGTGTGTGTGTGTGTGTGTGTATGCATGCACATTCATGCTTTCACCAAAAATCCAAGCATCGTGCTGTGAGGAAGCTATATAGTCACATGTAAAGGCCCCACATGTGTGCCAATGTCTACCACCTATCAATAAACATGTAAATTATTAAAAGTT
The DNA here is from genome assembly GCA_007922755.1 of Pedetes capensis. NCBI lineage: Eukaryota > Metazoa > Chordata > Mammalia > Rodentia > Pedetidae > Pedetes > Pedetes capensis. The sequence continues at coordinate 27,122 of VMDO01014344.1, read as the reverse complement.
TTGCATATTTCAGTCATCATTCTTCTATCCCAGATATAGTGCTGAGTGGATATCCAAGCCTTGCTTAAATTGAAAAAGAAGAAAGAAAGAGAGAGAGAGAGAGAGAGGAAGAAAGCAGGCAAAAATGGAAGGAAGGTAGGAAGGAAGGAAGGAAGGAAGGAAGGAAGGAAGGAAGGAAGGAAGGAAATGTAGGTAGGTAGATTGTGGACCAAATACCATATGTTAGTAAGGATGTGAACCAAATCAAACTTTTATATACTTCTAGTGGGAATATGAATTGGTACACTCACTCTGAAAACTTTTGGTAGTATATGCTAAAGATTAATGTATAAAAATATCCTATTAAATAGTATTTCAATTCTGGTTGAATGTTTAAATGAGACACACACACATACACACACATACATACACATGTAAACATATACATATACGTTTAGGGAGAGAGAGAGAGAGAAAGAAAGAGAGAGAGAAAGAGAGATTCAATATATACTCAATGGCTAATTGGGGTTTGTTTTGGGAGTCGGCTGACAGGTTCTTCTCCCTTTACGTGGTGCTGAGTTTTAAACCCGGGGCCTCAGAGAGTGCACAGCAGTACTCTACTAACTGAGCTAAATTCCAGTCCTATATAGATATGTATGCATATATATGTTTTGTAGTTGGTGTTGTTAGGTACCATTGAGTCTGACTTAAAGTGACTCTCACAGGGTTTTCAATGGCTGATTGTTTTGAGATTTCTTCTGGAGTGAATTGCTAAAACCTTCTCCCATATTTGCAGTACCAGGGATCAAACCTTAGTCCTTACAGAGTGAGGAGCAGCACTCTACCAACTGAACTAAACCCCAACACTCATGTAATCTCGAAACTGAAAAATAACCCAAATATTGTTGTTGTTGTTAGGTGCCGTCGAGTCGGTGTCCGACTCATAGCGACTCTCATAGGGTTTTCAATGGCTGAGTGCTTCAGGATTGCTTGGGAGTCGATTGCCAAGCCCTTCTCCCATTTTTGTGGTGCTGGGAATTGAACTCGGGGCCTCAGAGACTGCAGCGCAGCGCTCTACCCACTGAGCTAAATCCCAGCCCGTATATAAATAAGATGAACTTTAATCATAGAATGTAATGCAATACAATTCACTCCAAACGCAGGTAACATTGGAAGGTCTAGAAAACAAACAAATCAAAAAGGATAAGATGAGATCATAAAGACATTAATGTTACTAATGAACAAAACAACTTACTACCCTTGGAGTAGGGCTGGGATTTAGCTCAGTTGGTAGAGCACAGCTCTGCAGTCTCTGAGGTCCTGAGTTTGATTCCCAGCACCACAGAAACGGGAGAAAGCCGTGGCAACCCACTCCAGAGGCAATCCCGAAACAATCAGCCATTGAAAACCATATAAGGCTCGCTATGAGTTGGAATTGACTCGATGGCACCTAACAAAAACAACAACCCTAGGAGTAAGAGAATGAGAAGGGAAAGTAGTGTTCCTGAGGGCCACAGTCACTGTACTTCTGAGATTTTTAGAGCTGAAGGATTATGTTCATTGTTAGGGCAGGAATTCTGGCTTACAAATCCAAGAGAAGGGAGGTGATGTTCACTAGGATAGATAATACTAGAGAAACATAATCAGCTCCACTTTATAGAAATTTAAAATTCCACATTCTCACTGATGCTGCAGTATGTCAAATACCTACAGTAACAGTACAAGGATGCATGGACAGTCTGGTATTGTAAGGAAAGCCACTGACAGTCTGTATAGAGAAAATAGATTTTGCTATAAAAATTATATAAAAATGTCAAACAGTTAACTGGAAAGTTAGTCAATACTGCCAAAAATTGTGTTCCCTTGAAATCTGTATATATTAAAGTTCCCAGAAATACAAATATTAATAAACATTTAAAAATCAGTCAGTGACAATGTACATTTAAAGTATAATACTTCATTTCATGCAGGTTGATGAAACCAATGTTTAACCTAGGGATTATAAATAAATCTAACTTGGAAATTTAAATATAAACATTGCAGTTCAAGAGGTAGTATGAGGGACTAAGTCATTTCCTCGTTCGACACCTTGAGAAAGTAAATACATTTGGATAATGCCTTGATTCATATGATGCTGCTCAACAGACAGCTCTGATTTAGATACCTAAAAATCAGTAGTTTTGTGTTCATTTGTATTATCCAAAAGTATTTCTCTATTCTCATAAAAGACAATTTGACGAAACACCTTTCTGATCTTGGATATCTTTCATTATCATTCTATGATACTGAGCACCAAAGTGAGAGGGAAGGTGCCATGCCAAGTGCATCTTCTCTACAAGCATTTACTGAAAACCCACTAATTCACTATGATCTATGTGTTGAGGGAAGAAAAAAGGGCAAGGATAGTCAAAGTGAGAGATCTTCCTACCCAATGGACACATCAGTCTTGTGGGTAATGGAGACAAGTATATTTGGGGAACTCAGAAGAAGGCAGTATGTGACCAGGTTATAATGTCCAGAGAAGAAAAATGTGAAATAAAGATGAAATAAAGATGAAAAGATACGACCCAAATCATTCAAGGCTCAGGGAGCCATATCAAAGAATTTCATCTTTTTCTTCAGAGAAATAGGATGATATAGAAAGGAAAATTAACCATATAGTGTCAACATGAGGCATCTGTGTTTTGAAAGTCACTTAAGCTATGTGATGGTCAACTTGAAGAAATACCTAGATTAGTAAACCACACCACTGGATGTGTTTGGTAGTGTGTTTCCAGAGACAGATCATGAGAGTTCTGACCTAATAAATAGGTTAATTTACACAGACTTTATAATATATGAATATGGATTCATAATATGATGACACAATTGGAAGGTGTGAAATATGGGATGTGGGGCCTAGCTAGAGGAAATGGGTCACTGGGAGAATGTCCTTGGGGGCTATATTTTGTCACAGACCCTTGTTGTACACCCTTTTAGTCTGCCTCATGTTTCCCAAGAACTTCCTCTGACACACATTCCTGCCACCATGATGTTCTGCTCCAGTGCACGGACCAAGCAACCATGCAGTGAACCCTCTGAAACTGTGAGCCAAAATAAGTCCTTCCTCTCTTAAGTTGTTTCTGTAGGGTATTTCAACCCAGCAATGAGGAAAGTATCTAATACAGAAAATTGGTACCAGAGGAAAAGGATCATTGCTGTGCCCAAACCTGACCCTGAGGTTCTTAAGCTATTGGAATTAGTTTGTAGGAAGAATTTGAAAGAGTTTCGGGAAGCTGCCTAGCTTAATGGGAAAGAAGACCAGAATGCCAGTAGGAATGTGGGCAGTGAAGGCCAGGCTCAAGAGGTTTCAGATGAGAATGAGAGTTCTGTTGTGAACTGAACTCGAGGCCATTCATGTTACATTCTCACAAAGAATTTGTCTACATTTTGACCATGTCCTGAGAGCCTACAGGATGCTGAATTTAAAGGTGACAGTCTAATTAATATGACAGGGGAGGTTTTAAGGCAACCCAGCATTTAGGCTATGACACAGATATTGCTGACTGCTTTTAGCCAGATACCCAGTGAGAATCTGGAGCAAAAAGCAGAGCAAAAGGATTTGTGAGCATGCAGTTTGGCCAGAAAAGGATCAAGTTCAAAGAAAACAGGAGGGTGTGGTTTTTAAAGAGATTGGTACCATTAAAGAGAATCTGAGCACTTTTCATTGGGACAACAATAGGAAAGATGCCTACAGGCCATCTCAGTAATTGACCAGAACACACCCATTGCAGGGGGGGAGTAGTAAACTCTTTTGAAAGACTTCCCCTTGAGAAGAGAGAGCTGCTGGAGTCTGCCTTAGAACATTAAAGGCAATATAATCCTTTTACTTGTGTCTAAATTTTATCCTGCCTCCAAGATCTGCATTTCTATAGAATAGTGATACATTCAAGTCATACAGAAATGAAAGATTAATATCTGCCCTGCAAATTTTTTTCTTTCTCAGTAATTATTTTATTGATTCCTGTTTTGTTATTTTATTGCTGATTCTTTTAAACAACGTGTCGATTTTCCTGTAAAAAATCAACTATTGTTTGAATGAAAGTAAGGGTCCAGGTCTGGAGATATGGCTCCATAGTACAGCACTTGCCTCGCTTGCAAGGGCCCTAAATTCAATCCTCAGCACCTGCCAGAGGAGGAGGAGGGGGAGGGGGAGGAGGAGGAGGAGGAGGAAGAAGAAGAAGAAGAAGAAGAAGAAGAAGAAGAAGAAGAAGAAGAGGAAGAGGAGGAGGGGGAGGGGGAGGAGGAGGAGGAGCAGGAAGAAAAAGAAGGAGGGGGAGGAGGAGGAAGAGGAGGAGGAGGAAGAGGAGGAGGGGGAGGGGAATAATCAGGTGCTTTTTGCCACCCCAGGTGTGTGAATTTACCTAACAGATTATCCTGAACATAACTGATAGGGTCACAAGAGGACAGTCTGCCAGTGAGAGTGAGCTCCTAGGCATTTGCCACAGTTAGTTAAGAAACTATTTCTGTGTCATTAGGAGAATATACAGTTAGAACTGGTGGTGCTGAATTTAGCCACTCCACTCTTCTAGAATAAACACAAACCAAGGGAAAGAAAGACAAATCATGAAGAGAAAGTGATTTCTGATGATCTTGTTTGGACATCTAAATTTAGTTCTGTCTGAAGCCAGGATACCCTTAAACTTTTCAGATACATATGCCAATAAATTCCTACTGTTGTTAAAAATAATATCTATGACATAGCAGCCAAGAATCTGACTAATATAGCACACTATTTTTCATTATATTTCTTATAATTATAACTGAATAATTATTTAATAATTTAATTGTTATTTACCTTTTAAGACTATTTATAATTATTTTCTCACACTCATTAGATTACAAACTCCATGAAGGCAGGGATGATGTCTGCCATCCCTCCCTAGCCTTTCCAGAGAGACTTTCCAGAGAGACTACTTTGCCAGGTCCAGTTCCACTCATGGTGGGTAAACTGAGTCCCCACATGAGGAAGGATACCTTTAAAAGGACATCAGAGGGAACATCCACTGAAAGGGGAAAAGTACCTCAAAGCCTTCAGAGGGAAAGTCTGCTGAAAGGCAAAAAGTACCTCCAAAAGAAGGTCTCTTCATGGAAAAGGACTTGGAATCTCATCTTTTCTTTTTTACTAAATTTGAATTGGTCACTGTTTTCTTCATATTGTGGATTTCTGGGAAAATTAATGAAAAACAAGTAATGAATGTAAATATATAATCCGCTGATTCTGTGAGCAATACTAATTCAGAGCAGGAGTTAAGAAAACTCCCTAACAGGCCTGCAACAGAAAATTCTTGAATGACTGCCAACAGCATGAACTACTTGAGCCAACACAGTCTAAAGTTTTTGTACTAGCAGCCCTCCAATAAGCAAAACAATCTAATAAGTTAAAATATCCATTCTTCATAGTGTGGACTCAGTGGGATGACACACGTATAAATAATTAAGTAATAAAACCATCATATATATATATATATATATATATATATATATATATATATATATATATATATATATATATATATATATATATATATATATATATATATATATATATATATATATATATATATATATATATATATATATATATATATATATATATATATACAGGTATACCTATATACAGGTATATATACACCTGTTCCCACAGTACAAAAGCCTCCCTGACAATTTAACCTGAAGGTGTTTATCTATCTAAAGTCAGACCTTGGTTCCCAGAGAAAAAGAGTAAAGCTGCTGTTCTGGTCAGCCTGACCCTCCACTGTTATTATGATTGCCAGATATATGTAAAACTGCACATATTCTTACTACTTGCATGACCTAAGCCTAAAAAGATTGTATAAAAAATGAGCTATCCAAACAATAAACGGAACAGATCTACTTTGCCTCCGAGCTGCTATGTTTCTGTTACCCACCGCTGACTCCTCACCCGCCTTTGGGAAACCCTGGATCTTAGGCTTTAGTCATGGGCTATGGCACTACTTGACAAATATACTAGATAAACGGGGCCTAAATTTAGGCCTAATAGGTTGGAGTGAGGAAGAAGATGATTATTAAAGGGGTTTAATATAGGTACTTCAGAAAGATGGCTTTGCAACTTGTTTGTTAACTTTTTTCATTACTATGTATGAGTGTGTATATGAGTGTTTGTGTGTGTGTGTGTGTGTGTGTGTGTGTGTGTGTGTACTCATAAATTGTGCATGACTGACCTGTTTTTTGTTAATGGAACATTAATAATAGAATCTTGTAAAATCAGATTATTCTTTATGCTAACCATCACCTGCTATGACAAAGCTATAGATCAAAAGCTTATTATCAAAATATAATGCTAGCATTAGTATCATGAGAATTTTACAGCTTTTATTACATATAGATTTTATTATACATATATAAATATATTTGAAGTCACAAGCAAATTTTTATTCTTTCTAAATAGACATAAACATGCTACAATGAACTATCAGTCATAATCAGGCTGAATCTCAATGAAGCATATCACAGATTTCTATATGCAAGATTTTAAAAACAATAATTGTGTACTATCTGTAGTTGCTTTCTTGGGCTACTGTAGCAAATTACTGTACCTTGGATGGCCTAAAGCAAGAAAAAAATCATTTTCTTATGGTTATGAAGGCTTGTCATCTGAAATCAAGATGTCAACAGAGGCATACTCTCTCTGGAGGCTCTGAGGGAAGATTCTCCTTTCCCTCTTCCTCTTCTTCTTGCACGCCTCAAAATCCCTGAGCTGGCAAGTGCCTCAAATCCCTGACTCAGTAGTTACATGGTCTTTTTCCTGTTTCTCTGCATTCAAACTCCCCTTGTTTGGGGTCAAGGAAAAAAATCAACTAGATGGACTGACACAGTGTCTGCAACAATGGGCTCAAATAAAAAAAAGATTGTGTGCACGCCACAGTGTCAGGGAGTGCTTTCTTCTGTTGTACATTGGGTCACTAAGAGTCAGACCTGACCAAATGGCACTTAACACCAATAAATTATATTGAAGTTAGGGACAACTCTAATGTACTATAACATCAACTTAATGTGATTCTATCTGCAAAGCTAGAATTATTGCCAAATAAAGTTACATTCACAGATCTGAAGCCATATGAAAGGGATGGCACCCATACCACTGTGGCATGTAATCCCATCAGATGTCAGAAGCTAAATAGAATCAGGCCGGTTAATACTTGGAAGGGAGAGTGCCTAGGAATACGAGATGCTGTAGGTTGGGCGAAGGATGTGGCAACCCACTCCTGAAAAACAATTAGCCATTGAAAACCCTATGAATACCAGAGAAGCACTCAGAGTAGTGTTTCCCCTATTGTATGTAGGGTCACTATGAGTTAGACACCAACTCAAAGGCACCTAACAACAATTTATGGTGAATACTTTTATGCAAAATATTTGAAATATTACACTAAGTGTATTCTGTGATTAATGTCTAGAGATTATGGCAATTGAATAAAGTCAGTACACTGTGATACATAAGTGTAGTCTCTGGGAAAATTGGATAAAAATCTTGATAAGCCATTAATACCAGTGTAATTTTAGGAAAGTCATTCAACATATTTTGGTCTGACTTTCCACATCTATTATATAGAAAGCAATGATGCCTTTCTCATGAAGTTATTATAATTATACAACAAATTAATTGCTATAGAGTGTTCAGACAGATACTAAAACATAGTTAGCCCTAGATAATTATTGCATATCACTAGTGCTGGAAAATGAGCTCCCATGGTTGGAAGGCATTCAAAAGATGACTAGGGAAGTGTTTCTTTTGCAAAGTAGTGTCAACCTTAGTGATGAGAATGGAATAAAGGACAAAGGACCTCCATTTACTGATGTAGCACCACTCAAAATGAGAAGGAACAACAATAAATATCCATTAATAATTGGAGTGTGGACATAGTATGAATCTAGGAAAATCAGAAATTGTCAAAATGAGCGCTGGGTGTGGTGGCATATGCCTGTAATCCCAGTGGCTAGGGAGGCAGAGGCAGGAGGATCACAATTTCCAGACCAGAGGCAGTCTGTGTAACTTAGCGAGACCCTGTCTCAAAAAAGCTAAAAAAACAGGCTGGGCACATACTCAGTGGTCCAGCACTTGCAAAGTATGCGGGCACAAGGGCCTGGGTTCAACCCCCAGTACCACACACACAAAAAAGTAGAAGAAGAAGAAGAAGAAGAAGAAGAAGAAGAAGAAGAAGAAGAAGAAGAGAAAGAAAGAAAGAAAGAAAAAGAAAGAAAGAAAGAAAGAAAGAAAGAAAGAAAGAAAGAAAAAAGGAAGAAAGAAAGAAAGAAAGAAAGAAAGAGTCAAAATGGAAATGGAGCATATAAACATCAACATTCTAGGCACCAGTGAGCTAAAATGGGCTGGCATGGGCCATCTTGAATGAAATAATCATATGGTCTACTATACTGGGAATGACACATTAAAGAGAAAAGGAGTTGGATTCAGCATCGTAAAAGACATCTTATGATCAATCGTAAAATACTATGCTGTCGGTGGTAGAAAAATACCCATAGGCCTACAAGGAAGGCCAGGTAATATGACGATTATTCAACATTAAGGCCACAAATGAAGTCAGGGAATATTTTCACCAGCTTCTGCTATCTGAAAAAGATTGAACATGTAATCAAGATGCACAGATAATTACTGGTGACTGGAATGCAAAAGTTGGAAAAAAAGGCAGCTCGGTAATTGGAAAATATGGTCTCGGTGACACAAATGATGCTGGAAACTGCTTGATAGAATTTTGTCAGAACAATGATCTTTTCATTGCAAATACATCTTTTTTTTACCAACATAACTGATGGCTGTTGTTGTTAGGTGCCGTTGAGTCACTATCCATCTTGTAGCGACCCTATGTACAACAAATGAAAAACTATTGTCAGTGTTTCTCTGTTGTTCATGGGGTTTTCAAAGGCTAATTATTTTGGGGTATTGGGTGGCTGGGTCCTTCTCCCAAGCCTACAGCACCTGGCATTCCCAGGCAATTTCCCATCCAAGTATTAACCAGGTCTGACTCCGCTTGGCTTCCAAGATATGATGGGATCAAATGCCACACTGGTGTGGCTGCAGGCAACTGGTGACTATAACATGTTAGATTTATTAGATGGAAACTACAGGAATCAAATTTATTACATTTGTGGAAAGAAAAGATGGAAGAGCTCAATATCAAAAGTCACAACAAGACCAGGTGCTGATTGTGGATCAGACCATCAATTGCTCATATATGGGTTCAAACTGAAACTGAGGAAAATTAGAAAAAGTGTGTGAGGGTCAAAGTATGGACTTAAGTATATTCCACTGGACTACACTGTTGTTGTTATTGTTGTTGTTGTTAGGTGCTCTCCAGTTGATGTCCAACTCATAGTGACCGTATGTACAATAGACAAAACACTATTGTCAGTGCTTCTCTACTATTCATAAGGTTTTCAATGGCTGACTGTTATTTTGGAGTGGGTTGATGGGTCTTTCTCCCAAGCCTGCATCACCTTGTGTTCCCAGGTGGTCTCCCTTCCAAGTACTAACCAGGCCTGACTCTGCTTAGCTTCTCAGATCTGATAGTATGGTACACCACAGTGTTAAAGCTGCAGGCCAACTGGAGTACATAGACCACCTCAAAAACAAGTTTCATGCATAAGCCACTAATGATTGAAGACCAGGCAATTGTGCCATGACATCAAAGACATCATCCATGAGGAAAGCAAAAGGTTATTAAAAAGAGGAAAAAGAGAAAAGCCCAAATTTCATGTCAAAAGAGACTCTTTGCTTGATCTGAATGTTGAGCACCTAAAGTAAAAGGAAGACAGACCTGATGAACTTAAAGAACAAAACAGAAGATTTCAAAGGAGAGATCAAGAAGACAAAATCAAATATTATAATGACATGTGTAGAGAGCTGGAGGTAGAAAACCAAAAGGGAAGAATGCGTTGTGTATTTCTCAAGCTTAAAGAACTGAAGAAAAAATTCAAGTCTTGAGTGCCAATAATGAAGAATCTACATGGAAAATATTGAAAGACACAGGACACATCAAAAGAAGATGGAAGGAATACAGTCATTATAGCAAACAGAATTGGTGGATAATCAACCATTTCAAGAGTCTGCAAGCGATCAGGAACTAATGGTACTGAAGGACAAGGGGCAGCTGCCTAGAAAAAGTAGGCAAAACATAAAGCTCCAGGAATTGATGGAATATGAATTGGGATGTTTCAACAAATAGATGCAGCACTGGAGGTGCTAACTTGTTGATCCCAAGAGATTTGGAAAACAGCTACCTGGCCAACTGACTGGAAGAGGTATATTTGTGTCTGTTCTCAAGAAGCAGAATCCAAGAGAATGTGAAAATTATCAAATGATATTAACATCACACACAAGTAAAATTTTATTAAAGATCATACAAGTGTGACTATAGCAGTAAATAGATAGGGAACTGCTGGAAAAATCAAGTCTGATTCAGAAGATGGTGTGGAACCAGGGACATCATTGCTCATGTCAGAAGGATATTAGCCAAAAGCAGAAAATACCAGAAAGATGTCTATCTATGTTTTATTGAGTATGTGAAGGTATTTGACTGTGTGCATCACAAATTATGGTTAACATTGTGAAGAAAGCAAATACTAGAGCACTCAATTGTATTCATGAGGAATCTGTACATGGACCAAGAGAGAGTCATTCTAACAGAATAAGGAAACACTGCTTGGTTTAAAATCAAGAAAGGTGTATATCAGGGCTGTATCATTTCACCATATCTCTTCAATCTCTGTGCTGAGCAAATTATCCAAGAATCTGAACTTTATGAAGAAGAATGTGGCATCATGAAGGGAGGAAGATCCATTAACAAATTGCATTATACAGATGACACAAGTCTTTTTGCTGAAAGTGAAGAGGATTTGAGACATTTACTGATGAAGATCAAAGAACACAGCTTTCATTATGGATTATGTCTTAACATCAACAAAACAAAATCCCTTACAACTGGGTGAGTATATCATTTCATAATAAATGGAGAAAATATTGAGGTTGTCCAAGATTTCCCTTTACTTGGTTCTACAAACAACACCTGTGAAACTAGAAGTCAAGAAATCAAGAGATGCATTGCATTGGGTAAAGCTGTTGCAAAAGACCTCTTTAATGTGTTGAAATGTAAAGATGTAACATTGAAGACAAGGTGCACCTGACTCATGCCATGGTATTTTCAGTTTCATCATACAGTTGGGAAGGCTGGACATTGAATAGGGAGACAGCAGAAAAATTGATGTTTTTGAATTATGGTGCTGGAGACAAGTATTGAATATACCATGTACTGGCAAAAGAACCAAGAGATCTGTTCTAGAAGTACAACAAGAGTGTTCCTTAGAGTCAAGGGTACAAAGACTTCATCTAATATATTTTTGACATATTGTCAGGAGGAACCAATCCCTAGAGAAGGATATCATGTTTTGGATAATGGCAGGTCAACAAAACAAATGAATACCTTCAACTACATAGATTGTCACAGTAACTGAAACAATGGACATAAACATAAAAAAGATTGCATGCCTACACAAAATCAGAGAGTGTTTCATTTTGTCATACATAGGGTTGCTATGAGTAACTGCATGGCATCCAACAATAATCACTACTATTGCTACACACTGTCTCCAGGATACTCACAAGCACATTTTTAAAATAATATTTCCTTTGTAGTAAAATACATATAACTTAAAATTTGTCCTTTTGGCCACTGTTAAGTGTAGTATTCAATAACATTAATTACATGCACAGTGCTATGCAATAATCACTACTGTCTAAAGAAGCTCCTCAACTTAGGGTAGTATTAACATCTCAATAAATGCATCCAAATTTGAAAGGAGTGTAAATGTAAAATTCATTTAGTACATCTAACCTACCTAATGCCTGTAGTCATACCACTATGGTGTCTGATCCCATCAGGTTTCAGAAGCTAAGCAGGGTCAGGCCTGTTTAGTACATGGATGGGAGACCACCTGGGAACACCAAGTGTTGTAGGTTTAGGAGAAGGACCCACCAACCCGCTCCCAAAAAACAAACAGCCATTGAAGACCCTATGAATAACAGAGAAGCACTGACAATAGTGTTTTGTCTGTTGTACATAGGGTCGCTATGAGTCAGACACTGACTGGAAGGCACCCAGCAACAACATACCTAATATTCCTACTTTGTCAGCACTACATTACAAAGTATCAGTTGTTTCTTCTTGTAATAGGAGTGGGAGCTGCAGCTCATTGGCACTATGCAGCTTTTCAAGTGTATCATATTGCATTTTGCTAACCTGGGGAAGGATAAAAAATCAAAATTTGAAGTATCATTTCTAATGAATGCATATCATTTTTGTATTATTGTAAAATCAGAAAAAATTAAGCAGAATGATTATAAGTTGGAAACTACCTGTATTTCCAATACTTTGGATCATACAAAATAGTAATTCTGTAACTAGGATTAATATCCCTTTGTCCTTCTCCCAGTCCCTAGTAATCACTTTTTTTTCTGACTCTATGAATTTGACTATTTAGTCACTTCATGCATGTGGAATCATATAATTTATCCTTTTGTGCATGGCATATTTCACATAGCATATGTCCACAGAGTTGATCTATGTTGCAACATATATCAGAGCTTCATTACTTTTTATTGCTATATACTACTCCAGTGTGTACACCACATTTTCTTTACCTATTAATCTATTAATGAAACGATATGTTGCTTCCACCTTTTGGCTATTATAAACAGTCATATACAAATATTAATTTGAATCCATGTTTCCAATTGTTTGAGGTCTGTACAGAGAAGTGGAATTGTTGAATCATTTGGAAATATTGTTTACTATTTTGAGCAATCACCAATTGTTTTCCACAATGGTTATAACATTTTGCATTTCAATTGCAATATACAACTCTATAACCTTGCCACCAGTTATCATTTTTTTAATTTTTAGAATTATAACCATTCTAGTTGATGTGAACCAGTATCTCATCATCATTTCAATGTGCGTTTCCCTAATAATTAGTATTGTTGAGCATATTTTTGAGTGTTCATTATATGCAAATTCTTTACCTATTCTTTTTTTTTTCCTTTTTTTTAATTGGACATTTTTAATGTACACCTTAATGTGATTCATTCTGACATGCTTTTCATTGTGGCATTTACATATATGCATTTTGATGTACATTACTCATATAGGTTCCCCCTTACCCTCTTGTATGCCTCCCCCCTGACCCTCCCCAACTAAGTTTTCTCTATCATTTACTAGGTAATAATTTTCTATATGTACTTGAGTCCCAGTTCTGCTTAAGATAGAAATTTTTCCTGTAGCTAACTTTGTTATTATCTTGTCAGAACAATCGCATGCATTTTCTAGACCATTTATACTGACACCATTTTTAGCTTTTTTTTTCCATTTTATTTTGATCCAGCCATTGAATAGGATGTTTCCTCCTTATAATTTTGATTCAGCTCCCACATATGAGTGAGAACATGTGGTGTTTCTCTTTCTGAGCTTGGGTTCGTTCACTTAAAATAATTTTCTCTAATTCCATCCATTTTGCTGTGAATGACCTTATTTCATTTTTCTTGATTGCTGAGTAGTATTCCATTGTGTATATATACCATAGTTTTTTTTACCCATTCTTCTGTTGAAGGGCACTTTGGTTGATTCCATATCTTTGCTATTGTGAAAAGTGCTGCATTGAACATGGAGATGCAGGTGTCTCTGTGGTATGATGACCCATCTTCCTTTGTTTACCCATTCTTAAATTGTTGAGTTGTAGAAGTTCTTTATATATTCTAGATGTTAAATCTTTATCAGATACAGACAGTCCCTGACTTATGTTTGACTTTTGTTTTCAACTCCATGACAGTGGAATAATGACGCACATTCATTTGAAACCATACAGTAGTTTACTTTTATCCACTGATTCTCTGTCCATGGTTTCAGTCTGCAGTCAACCATGGTTTAAAAATATTAAATGCAAATTCCTGAAACAGTTTATAAAATTTTACACTGCATATTACTCTAAGTAGCACGATGAACTTTTGCACATTTAAGCTCTATTCTGCCTGAGATATGAAGTATCCCTTTGTCCAGTGTATCCACACTGTATACATTACCCAACTTATAGTCTCTTAGCAGCCATATAGGTTATCAGATTGCGCAATGCCTATTCATGTCATGATCACATTTCGTGTCATTACACAGACATTATATCATCTCACATCATCACAACAAAAGAGTGTATACAGTAGAAGAAAGTATTTTGAAGAGCGATAAAGACAACATTCATATAATTTTTATTATGTTGTTGTTGTTGTTGGGTGCCGTCGAGTCAGTATCCAACTCATAGCGACCCTCATAGGGTTTTCAATGGCCAAGTGCTTCGGGATTGCCTTGGGAGTGGATTGCCATGTCCTTCTCCCATTTTTGTGGTGCTGGGAATTGAACTCGGGACCTCAGAGACTGCAGTGCAGCGCTCTACCCACTGAGCTAAATCTCAGCCCAATTTTTATTATAGGATATTTTTATTGTTGTTCTATTTTATTAATTGTTCTTAAGCTCTTATTGTGCCTAATTTTTTTTGAGATGTGGTATAACTAAATTTCAGAGACTGGCTCTAGCTTCAAACTCACTATCCTCCTGCTTCAGTCTCCCAAGTCACTGTGATTATAGGCATGCATCATGGCATCTGGTCTTATACCTGATTTTTAAATTAAATTTTATTGCAGATATCTGTGTATAGTGTGAATGTCATCTCTGGTTCCAAGTATCTTAAGATAGGAGGCACCTATACTACTTTGAATTTTCTATTTTGATTTTATCTTGAGCTTTCAATATGCAATGTACTACACTTTCATGATGCTGGGCAGTGGACATTAGCCACAGCTCCTGGTCAGACCTTCAATCATAAGATAAGCAACTGACACTCTACATTGTATGGTGTTGCTAAGCTGTTATGTTGGGTAGCATAGGTATATTAAACACATTTTCAATTTCTGATATTTTTATCTAATAATGGATTTATCAGAACACAATCCCATCATAAGTTGGGAGGCATCTGTATACACTTTGCAAATATTTTCTGCCATTTCTGTAGGTTGCCTTTTCAATTTTTGATAATGTCCTATTGATAATGTCCTACAAAAGCTTTTAATTGTGATGATGTCCAATTTACCTAGTTTTATCCTTGGTGGCTTGTGTTTTGGCTTCATATTTAAAAATGCAGTGTCAAATCAAAGGACATGAAGATATATCCTCCTGGGTTCATGTAAGAATTTTATGCTTCTATTTATAAGTTGTTAATCCATTTACAGTTAAATTTTGTGAACAGTGTAGCAGGTATAACTATGTAATTTTGTCTATGGAAACTTTACTACCTGAATATCACTTGTTGATGACATTATTCTTTATTTATTCAATAGATTTCCAGTTTCATTGAAAAACAGTTGGTCATAGATATATGGGTGTATTTCCAGACTGCCAATTCTATTCTATTAGTCTATATATCTTAAAGACCAGTATACAGACATATACCACTCTGAGTCTTTTTGGTTACTGGAGCTTTAAATAAATTTTGAAGTCAGCAACTGTGATACTTCAGGTATTGATTTTTTCCACATAGTTTTGGTTTTTTGAGCTGACTAAAGTTCCATATGAATTTGAAGATAAGCTTTTCCATTTAAACAACAAAAAAATGGCTTCTGGAATCTTAATTTGAATTGCACCAAGTGTGTAGATCACTATTGAAATCTTAGCCATACTAGTTCTTCTTTTGCATAAAAAAGGAATTCCTTTCCCTTTCCTAATTCTTTAACTTTTTCAACAATGGTTTGTAATTTTCAGTGTGCAACGCTTTTATTTTTTGGTTGAATTTTTTCTGTGTATTTTATTCATTTAAGTGTTACCTACAAACAGAATTGCCATTTTAATTTCATTTTTGACTATTCATTGCATGGTGTGTGTGTGTGTGTGTGTGTGTGTGTGTGTGTGTAGAAACACAAATGATTTTTTGTGTTGAAATTGTATCCTGATACTTTTATGCATTTATTTATTAGCTCTAGTACCTTTTTGTCAGTTTTGGGGGGGTTTCTTTATATAGGATCCTGTTATCTACAAATAAGGATAGTTTTACTTCTTCATTTCTAGTTTCTATGCATTGTCTTCTATCTAATTCCTCCTTATGGTAATTCCAACAATATAAATAGCAGATGAAGGTAGGAATCATTGTTATATCATTATTATGTTCTTCTTAATCTTAGTGGTAAAAATTTGAGTCTTTTATTCTTAAATGTAATGTTAATTGTAGATTTTTCTGTATACGTTTTTTATCATGTAGACAAAATTGCCTTCTAGTCCTGATTTGTTGTGTGTTTTTTATCATGAATGGTGTGGAATTATCTCAAGTACTTTTTCTGTACCTATTGAGGTGATGGTATGTATGTGCCTTTTCCCTTCATACCAATAACATGGTATACTACATCCATTGATTTTCTTATGTTTAACCACTCTTGTATTCCTGGGATAAATCTCACTTTGTCATGGTGTACAATCCTTTTTTGTTTGTTTGTTTGTTTGTTTGTATTATATTAAGGACTTTTTCATCTGTATTCATGCAGTATAATTTTCTACGATTTTCATTTCATTTTATGAATTTTCTTTAGCAGAAATAGTGTAAGTCATGATGAAAATGTCTTATGATTCCCTTTCAGAGAACTTCATGCCTCCTAGATAAAGCATTTATATGGTGGTAGCTCATAGAAATGGTGGTTGAACTGAAGTGCATTCTTAAACCACAATTCCATACTCAAATCCCAAAGTGACAGCAAAGATACATTCTCAAACCCTCTGCTCTTCTGTGACTTCATTCCAATAACTGTTGTGGTTTAAAAGGCATGTAGCCAGGCCTCTGGAGAAAGGAAATGAATAGGAAAGGATTGGACTGCACACTTTTTTTCAAACCCTTTTTTATAGTCTATAGAATGATTTGAGAGGAAAGTTTTTAAAATATCCTATGGGTTTAGAATAGATGTGGGTTCCTTTTATCAAAAATTGTTCAGAAAAACAGAAAGCTATGCTAAGTATTTTTCTTGTGTTCCATTTTCAATTTTTTCAGTTTTTAACTGATATATAAATTATGCATATTGATGAAACAATAAATGATGTTTAAAGATTGCCAAAAGAACCAACAGCTCCATCCTAGAAGAAGTGCAACCAGAGTGCTCTTTGGAAGCAAGAATGGCTACAGTATATATCTTACATAATTTGGACATGTTGTCAGGAGGAACCAATCCGTGGAGAAATACATCATGTCTGGGAGAGTGGCAGGTCAATAAAAAAAAAGACCGTCAACTAGATGAATTAACACAGTGGCTGATACAATGGTCTTACACATAAAAAAGATCATGTACCTGGCACAGTCAGGGAGTGTTTCATTCTATTGCACATAGACTCAGTGTGAATCAGACCTGACTTGACAGCACCTAACAACCTAAAAACATTGTATATTATTTAAACCAGTTTAAACATATCTATCTCTCCCAAAGGCTGGGATTTAGCTCAGTTGGTAGAGCACTGCGCTGCAGTCTCTGAGGTACCAAGTTCAATTCCCAGCACCACAAAAAATGGGAGAAGGACCTGGCAGTCCACTCCCAAGGCAATCCCAAAACTGTCAGCCATTGAAAACCCTATGAGCGTCTCTATGAGTCAGATACCGACTCGACAGTACCCAACCTAACATCTCTCCCAAACATTTATCATTTCTTTTGTTGTTGTTGTTAGTAAACTTCTTAGTTTATTTTTATTGGAAATTTTTAATGTACAACTTAATGTTTCATTCTGACATGCATTTCATTGTGGCATTTCCATATATTCACTTTGTTATACATTGCAAAGATAAGTTCCCGCTTACCTGTGCTCAACCCCCCCGGCTCAACCCCCACCAAAGACCTCTCTTCCATTTGCATGCCTTTTGTGGTAATATTTTTCTATATATTCTTGGATCCCAATTATGTTTAAGATTGAAACTTTTTCTGTAGTGAATTATATTTCTACATTGTCAGTACAATTACTTCAATTTTCTAGCCTATCCATATTATTACCATTCTTTGATATTATTGGTATAATTATAATTATTTCCAGAATTATTAAAGTTGGGCTGTTCACCCTGAGATTGCCCCCTCCCCCATTCCTCATTCCTGCTTGTTTCTCCTCTCCCCCCACTCCCAGGATTTCCTCCTTTTGCTAGATCTCTTCCTCCTTCTTTTGCACTCCCAAAATTGTCCTTTCTCCACTAAGTCGACTGTAGCTTTTTATTATGTTCTGAACTCCACATAGGGTTTTTTCCTTCTTTTAATTTTTGATTCAGTTCCCACATATGAGGGAGAACATGTGGTATTTCTCTTTCTGGGCTTGTGTTCATTCACTTAAAATAGTTTTCTCCAATTCCATCCATTTTGCTGCAAATGACATTATTTCATTTTGTTTTGATTGCTGAGTAGTATTCCACTGTGTATATGTACCATAGTATTTTTATCCATTCTTCTATTGATGAGCATTTTGGTTGATTCCATATCCTTGCTATTGTGAAAAGTGCTGTATTGAACATGGTAATGCAGGTGTCTCTGTGGTATGATGACATATCTCCCTTTGGGTAAATTCCCAATAGTGTTATAGCTGAGTAATATGGCAGATCTATTTTTAGTTTTTTAAGTTGTCTCCATATTGATTTCCAAAGGGGTTGGACTAATTTACAGCTCTACCCACAGCATAACAGGGTTTGCTTTTCTCTGCAACCTTGCCAGCATTTGTTGTTATTTGTTTTATTCATCTTGGCCATTCTTACTGGAGTAAGGTGGAATTTCAGAGTTGTTTTGATGTGCGATTCTCTAATGGCTAGGGATATTGAGCATTTTTTCATGTGTTTCATGGCTTTACAGTCCTCTTCATTTGAAAACTGTTCAGTTCCTTTGCCCATTTGTGTATTGGATTATTTGTTTTCTTGGATATTTTTTTCTTGAGTTCTGTATAAATTCTGGTAATTAGACCTCTGTCCAATGTATAGGATGCAAAGAATTTTTCACATTCACTGGGGATTTCCTTGACTCTGTTAAGTGTTTCCTTTCTTGTACAGAAGCTTTTTAATTTCATGTAATCCCCTTTATCTATACTTATTGGAATTTCTTGAGCAATTGGAGTCCTATTAAGGAAATACCTTCCCATGCCTACATGTTGGAGCATATTGCTTATCCTATCTTCTATTAATTTTAAAGTTTATGGTTTTATGTTGAGGTCTTTAATCCATTTTAAGTTAACTCTCATGCATATTGAGAGACATGGGTCAGTTTTCCTTTTTCTGCAAGTGGATGTCCATGTTTCCCAGCACCATTTATTGAAAAGGCTATCCTTTTTCCAATTTACTTGCTTTGCTCCTTTGTCAAAAATCAGGTGGCTATAAGTGTGTTGAGGTATTTCTGGATCTTCTATTCTGTTCCACTGGTCTTCAGGCCTATTTTTTTTCCAGTACTAAACTGTTTTTGCCACCACTGCCCTGTAGTATAGATTAAAATCAGGGATTGTGATTCTACCAGCACTAGTTTTGCAGCTTAAGAGTGTTTTGGCTATTTGTGGTCTTTTGTGATTCCATATGAAATTTTGGATCATTTTTTTTATTTCTGTAAAGCCTGTCATTGGAATTTTAATGGGGATTGCATTAAATCTGTAGATTGCTTTTAGAAGGATAGCCATTTTTAATATATTGATTCTCTTGGTCCAAGAGCATTTTTAGTATCCTCTGTGATTTCTTTCTTTAATGTTTTGAAATTTTCCTTGTAGAGGTCTGTAGGGCCTGTGGTTAGATTGATTCCAAGGTACTTAATTTTCTGGTTGCCTATAATGAAGGGTATTGTGTCTTTAATTTTCTTCTCTTCCAACTTACAATTGGTGTAAAGGAAAGCTATTGATTTTTGTGTGTTAATTTTATATCCTGCCACTATGCTGAATTTGTTGATTAGATCTAAAAGTTTTCTGGATGAGGTTTTGGGGCGTTTTAGGTAGAGTATCATATCATCTGCACATGATGATAGTTTGACCTCTTCATCGCCAATCTGTGTCCATTTGATTTCTTTCTCTAGTCTGATTGCCCTAGCAAGGACTTCAGTTACTATGTTAAATAGAATAGGAGAAAGTGGACATCCTTGTCTTGTTCCAGATCTTAGAGGAAATGATTTCAGTTTTTCTCCATTTAATATAATGTTGGCTGTAGGTCTGTCATTGATGGCTTTTATTAATGTTTATCATTTCTTTATGCTGAAAAGTTTTTGAAACCCACAGTATATAACAGTCATCTATAGTCACTCTTCTGAGCAATACCAGAACTTTTTATTTCTATCTAAGTACCCATTGATCAGCCTTTCTCCATGTCTCCCTGTCCTTACTCTCTCTAGCCTCTGGTAACCTCTACTCTACTCTCAACTTCCTTATGGTGAACTTTTTAGATTCCATTTATGAGTGAGATCATGTGGTACTTGTATTTCTGTCCTTGGTTTATTTCACTCAACATGATATCTACTTGGACCTATGTCTTTGCAAATGAGCAGATTTCATTTTTATGGCAGAATAGTATTCATTGTATTCATGTACCACATATTCTTTATATTCATTCATCAATTAATGGAACAATTTGATTATTTCCATTTCTTGGCTGTTATGAATAATGCTGTAATAAATACAGGAATGCAGATGTCTCTTCAACATTCTCATCTCATTACCTTTGGGTATATGCTCAATAGTGGGATGGCTTGATCATAAGGAGTGTTATTTTTAATTATTTGAGGAATTTCTAACTTGCTCATAATGGCTATACTAATTTATATTTCCATCAACCATGAGCAAGGAGTACATTTTCTCTACTTCCTTACTAGCACTTGTTATCTTTTATTTTTTTGATAATATCCATTCTTCCTAGAGTGAGGTGGTATCTCTCTATGGTTTTGATATACATCAGTCCTAAAATTAGTGATGTTGTATAATTTTCATATATCTGATATGCATTTATATGTATTCATTTGAGAAATGTATATTTTGATAAAGTGATTATTTTTAGTGGGTTGTTTTATTAATGTTGGGGTTATTTTGAGTTCCTTATATATCCTGGATATCTACCCCTTCTAAGATGTATACTATGCAAGTATTTTATCACATTCTGTAGGTTGTCTCTTCACTCTAATAAGTGTTTCCTTTGTTTTTCAGAAGACTTTTAGTTTGATGAAATCTCATTTGTCTTCTTTTTCTTTGGGGATTATATTAGTTAGCTGTTGTCCCTGTAGAAGAAAAAGAAGCCTAAACAAATTTATGGGATTAGAGGATTATTAGGAGCTCACAGTCAGAGAATCAGTCCATAATGGTGGAATGGCAGGCATGGCAGTGGTGGTGGCAGGGCCTGTGACAGACCAAGAACCAAGAGAGCAACCTGGGATATGGATCCAGGGTAAAACCCTCTAAAGCCCCACCTCCAGAGAGCTACTTTCACCAAAGGCCCATCCCCCTGGGAGCTACTTCTACAAGGCAAGAATCTCTCCTCCAAAAGTTTCATAACCTCCCAGAACAGTACCACCAGCTAGGGACAAAATGGTAAAGCACATGAATTTTGGGGGACACTTTATATTCAGCCCATAACAGGAGCCTTATCCAAAAAGTTCTTGCCCATTCTGAAGTTATGAAGCATTTCCTTTATGTTTCTTCCAGTCATTTCATAGTTTCAGTTCTTATATTTAAGTCTTTAATTCATTTTGACTTGGTTTTTGTCATTGAGAAAGATGCTGGTCAAGTTTCATTCTTCTGCATGTGGATATTCAATTTTCCCACCATCATTCATGGGAAAGACTATCCTTTCTCCAGTGCATATTCTTAGGACCTTGTCAAAAGTAAGTTAGCTGTAGATGTGTGGGATTACTCATGATTTATTCTGTTTTATTGGACTATGTGATTGTTTTTGTGCCAGACCATGCCATTTTGATTACTAGAGTTTTGTTGTATATTGTTGAAGTCAGATAGTGACTACTGCTTTTTTCTTTTGGCTCAAAATTATTTTGGTTATTCAGTTTTTTCTGGTTAAATTCTAATTTTAAGATTACATTTTCTAGTGAAGAATGCCATTGGTATTTTGATGGAGATCACTTTGAATAGTATGAATACTTTTGCAATATTGATTGTTCTAATCCATAGGCATAGAATATCTTTGTATACTTTTTGATCTCCTTCACTTTCAGCAGGGTTTTAAAGTTTCATTGTAAAGATTACTTTTTGCTTCTTTATTTCAAGTTATTCCTATGTATTTTGTTGTTGTTCTTGTTGTTGTTGTTGGGTGCTGTTGAATCATCTACTCACAGGGACCCTCACTGGGTTATCAATGGATGATTGTTTCAGAATTGCTTCAGGAGTGTGCTGCCAGGTGCTTCTTCCATTTTTGCTGTCCTGAGGATCAAACCCAGGACTTCAGAGTGCACAGAGCAGTACTCTACCAACTGAGCTAAGCCAGTTGTAGCCATCATAAATGAGATTTCTTTCTTGATTTCTAATTGTGTTTATTCATTATTAGTATATAGCAACACTAGTGAAGTCTGTATGTTGATTATCTATTCTGTAACTTTGATAAATTCATTTATTAGTTCTCATAGTCCAATAATTTTTTAGTGGTGTCTTTCAGTTTTCAGGTTTTGTATGGATAAGATCTCATTATCTGCAAACAATAACAATTTGGTTTCTTCTTTTCCATGTTGAATATCTTTTATTCCTTTTTGTTGCCTGATTGCTCTTCCTAGAAATTCTAGCACTAAACTGAATAAAAGAGGCAAAAGTGGGCATATTTGTCTTAACCCAGATCTTATAGAGAAATCTTTTAGCTTTTCCTACTTAGTATAATGGTGGCATTGACTTATTAAATATGGAATTTTTGTTGAGGTACATCCCTTCTACATAATTTGTTCAGTATTTTTGTCATTGAAGAGATGTTGAATTTTATCAAATGCTTTTCTATAGCAATTGAGATGGTTATATAGTTTTTGTCCTTCATTCTATTATTGTGATATGTCACTGTTTATTGATCTATGTATGTTGAGCCATCTTTGCATCCCTGGGCTGAACTTACTTGATAATGTTAAATAAACCTTCAATGTGTTGTTGAATTTGGTTTGATAGTATTTTGCTCAGGATTTTTGTATCAAAGTTCATCAAAGGTATTGTCCCGTAGCTCTCTTTTATTGTGTCCTTATCTAATTTTGATATCAGGGTAATGCTAGCCTCATAGCATATGTTTGAAAGAATTCTCTCCTCTTTGATATTTTTGGAAAAATTTATGAAGATTTAAATTTAGTAATAGTAAGCCATGAGTCCATCTGTTACTGGGCTTTTTTGTGATGAGAGATTTTTATTACTGATTCAATCTTATTTTTTGTTATTACTCTGTTCAAGTTTTCTGTTTCTTTATGATTCAATCAAGATAAGGTATATTGGTGCAAGAATTTGTCCATTTCTCCTAAGCTATCAAGTAGACTTATTTATAATAATCTCTAGTGATTCTTGGCAGTGTCAGTAATAATGTTTGCTTTTTCATCTCTGATTCTAGGTGTTATATTATGTCTTTAACTGGCATTCTTTTCTCCCCTTCTTGCTTTTTTGAAGGCAAGATCCCACTGTGTAGGCCAGGCTTGCCTCGAATTCATGGTCCTCCTGCCTCAGTCTCTCAAGTTCTGGTATTATAGGCATGTGCTCTCATGTCCAACTAATAGGCATTCTTATCAAAGTAATCTAGCCTCATAAGTTAAATTAGGAACTGCCCCCCCCCCTTTTTCTGCTTTTTGGAGAAGGTTTGGTGTTAATTCTCTAGACATTTAGTGGGATTTATCAATGAAACTCTTTGGTACTAGAATCTTATTTGTTGAAAAATTTTTGATTAGCAATTCAAACTCTGGTAATACCTATGCAAAGATCTTCTAACTCTTCTTATATCAGTTAAGATTGTACATGTTTCTAAGAATTTTCCTACTTTGCCTAGTTTGTCTATTTGTAAGCATACATTTTTCATAGAATTCTTTCTTTTTTTTTTTCAGTACTAAGGTGTTGTACCTCAAGCCATGTATATGCTAGGTAAGTGCTTTATCACAGAGCTTCATGTCCAGCCCCTCTTTTATTTTTTATTTTGATAGAGTCTCACTTAGTTGTGCAGGCTGCCTCTGACTTCAAACTTGAGATATATTCCGATCTCAGCCTCCCAAGACACTAAGATTACAAATGTGCACCATAGTGCCCAGCTATAGAATTCTTCTATAACCATTTTTATTGTAAGGCATGTAATAATGTTTACACATTCATTTCTAATTATAGTTATTTTCTCACCATAAGCACACTTTTGAAATAAAATTTCTCAGTTTAATTTTGTCCCATCCAGAAAGTTTTTATGCAATTTAAAAAATTGATTTTATCATCCAGCAACATAAAAATACCTGATACATTTACCCTAATATTTATGTTCTAGAACTCTATCCTAATGAAATCATCATGTATTCACAAATTTAGTGAAGTATGATTGTTTCAGAATTCTTTATAATACCAAACATTCATAATCCACTTAAATGTCAAGCTACCAATAATAAATAAAACTATTACTCCTCTATCCAATGAAATACTATGCAGATGAGAAAAAAATCTCAGTAATGACTAAAGTATAATAATTTTTAAAAGAATGAAAATTGATATGCTGTTGTTACATGCTGTTGAATTGGATCCAACTCATTGTGACCTTTCACAGGGTTTTCAATGGTTGATGTTTTCAAGAGTGGGCTGCCACATCCTTCTCCTGTTTTTGCAGTTCTGGGGATCGAACCAAAGGCATCACAGAGTACAGAGCAGCACTCTACTGAACCAACCCTCAACCCATAAAATGATATATAAAATATGAACATATTTCTGCATTAAAAATGACACCATAGGAACTGAGTTATTCCACTTTTTTCACTCTTATTGTCAAAGTGAATTCTGAACTATAAAACTAAATTCTCTAGATAAGGAAAGGAATTGGGTAAAAATCACAAAAGACTGAATTCTACAGTCTCGAATTTTGGTGTCAGTTATGGTACTTTTTTTTTTTTTTTTTTTGCACTACTGGGGGGTTTAAACCCAGAGCCTCATGCTTACATGCTTTGCAAGCACTATACTACTGAGCTGCACCACCAATCCATTTTTCTTACTTTTTATTTTGAGACAAGATTTTGCTAAATTATGCAGGCTGCCTCTGGTCTTGAACTTGAGACCCTTCTGGCTTGGCCTCCCAAGTTGCTGGGATTACAGGCATGAGGCACCACACCCAGCCAGTCAATCATGGTAGTTTTAATTGACTAACTTATTTTAGCTTGTGTTTGCCAATTTATGCATCAGGCTGACAAGACCAGAGTACTTTCTCATATTTTCACAATTATGTTTTCCTATAAACATGGCCAGCCTTACTCATTACTTCAATAATATTCTAAATTGAAATTTCTAGTAGTGAATTAGTGAAAGGAGTAAAATAAATGCTTTTTTCTGATTTTTAAGTGATTTAAAACAATTATTGGCATTTTCAAATTTTACTATGCCCTGAAGCCTAATAGAATATAGCAAGGTTGCAACAAATAGAAACATAAAATTATCTCATTATGTTACATGCTCAAAAAAATGCAAAAATATGTTCTGCAGTTTAGATTGCATCAGTGCCAGTGAAGCTTAAAATGATTAATCAGTACTAAGCTTGCCTCAGACCCCACAGGGCCACATGGCTCTGGGGTTATATCCTCTACCTTGAAGAGAGAGGTAAAAAAGGATCTTCTGACCACTCTTGCTCTGCCAAAGGTGCTCCATCCTATATCTTCTCAGACACCTTCCAGATAAGCAGATCTGAACCTATTTATGTGATCCTCCTCCTGTATACATTAAAATTAGAGAGTTTCTTTGGAGAAATAATTTTTACTTATTCTGTTAATAAATTTATTCCAAAAATTTTAAATACAACTGAAATACTATTAATAGTGGTATTACTACTAATATGAGGCTAGGGTTTAGCTAAGTTGTTAGAGTGCTGCCCTGCACTCTTGACCTGGGTTCAATTCCTAGCGCTGCAAAAAATGGGAGAAGGATGTTGCAATCCACTCCCAAAGCTTAATCCCAAAACAATTAGCCATTGAAAACCCTATGAGGGTCACTATGAGTCAAACCCAACTTGACAGCACCTAAAAACTACTAGTATATAAGAAAAAAGCAAACTTTACAATGATAAACAAAAAAAATATAATAATTCTTAGTTTGTCAGACACTGCCACCTGCAAAGAACTAAAGTATTCTACAATTTTCAATTTTGTACCAAAGCAAAGCAAAGAATTACCCACAGACAACACTTTTTTTTTAGGAAACACCAGCACTCAACCTACCACTTCTACAAGGCACTGTAGTAGATCCTATGAACTCTTCAATCTGATGGAAGACATGTCTTACACTTGAAAACATGTTGGTTTAACACAAAGTCATATCTTGTTAATGTACTCAAGTCAAAGGCCAAGGAGAAATGAATGAACCTTTAACAAATTTTCCAAGAAAATGCAGGCTCAAGATTTTATGGCATGTAGATGAGTCTAGGTACGGGGCGAGACCACAGCAAAATCAGTGCTGTTAGCGTTCAAAGTTCTAGAGTTTCATATTCTTTAATAAAACTACATTTAACACTCAAAGAATAAGTTCTCTTCACCTGCACCATGGAAGTTCAAATATATTCTAAGACATTGACAGAACTTTGTTCATGCCCTAGCTATGATCTTAGACCATATACTTACTTCAATAATTGTTTTTGCATTTGTTTGCTACCCTCAAACTACAGAACTTTCACAAAACACTCACAGGAAATCTCTTTGTAAAGTATCAGTTGTGTGAGGACCAAAACTATTACTCTTGGTGTTTCTCTCACTGGTCAGCATACCACAAGGGTGAGTGGCCTTTCTAATTCAAAGGCAGTGGATGAGCACTTGGGCAGCCAGTTATTGCCACTCCTCTAAGCCTGAACAGTATCAGGTC